>JAPWTK010000814.1:0-152330 GCA_029963805.1 Aromia moschata | reverse complement strand
GCTGTAGGCGGATATGCGATATCAAACCATCACTGTCTGCAGCAAGAATGGTGAATGTTGTCAGCTTGTACGCTGAAAAGTGTAAAGTAAAGTATTTTACAACATTGATTCTAAAGTTTTGTATTCATTTTTTTTCATTTTTGTCCAGACATGGTCCATAAAAAGATCACAATAATTAAAGTGATTCACATAATATTTTTTATAGTTTAAAAATTAAAAATGCCTGTTACAATAAATTAATTCTTGTGAGGTCTTATGCATCATTAAAATTAATTTAATTTTAATGATGCATAAGACTTTGTAGTATCTTTTTCACATGTGTCTTAAAGCGTATATCAGTCAAGTATTATTCCTAGATTAGACATTTTGAATTCTGATTTCTAAATTCTTCTTGTAAACTTTTTCATTTTTCTTCTTATAGATATAAAATCGTGTTAATAAGAAAGTCGATTATTGTTTGCAACTCTGCGTTGATAAGGTCATTTGCACGAGCTAAATGTTTACAATCGATATGCATATATAATTGTATGCCATCTATTATGCTTGTACCTTACAATTACTTGCCGATATTAAAATATCATAGTATATATACTCGTAATAAATAACAGAGAACCTAAAATCGAGCATTGTTGTACATCTGACAGAATATTTAAGCTTGATGAAAATTGCTTGTCTATACATACTACTTGTAATCTATCAGTTAAATATGATGTAATTAGTTCAACAGATGAGTCATCACAACCCTAATACTTCAGTTTAGCAACAACTAGCTGATGATTGACATTGTCAAAAGCCTTTGAAAAATCTAATAGCACCAGTACACTAACCCTGCCATTATCAAAAGCTTCTATTACATATTGAGTGACATTTCTTAATGCAGTGGCTGTTATAATCCTTTCTAAATCCTTATTGGGTGTGGGAAATAAGATTATGATATGTACAATAATTAGATATTTGTTTAAATAAAGTTATTGTTAAGTTAAAGTTAAGTGTTCCATTTAAAAATGTTAAAAATGGATCTATCAGATTTTGTTGAAGAAGCATTTGTTCCGCAAGATGTGTTAACGGAAACAAATGCGGCTTTAAGCCAGATAATACCTGGAGTGGTATTGGTAAGATAATACCTGAATAATCCTAAGCCCCTCTATAAGAAGGAGTATATGCATTTTGCAAATGGCGGGACAAAGGAAGGCAAGGGGGTAAATGACATGACGTAAAAGATAATTATAGCATGTATATACCTAAAAGATAAAAAAATGTGAAATATTCGTCATTATGATTCTATTACTAGTATACTAGTAATATAAGAATATGTTATCTGTTAATGAAAATGATGATATAAGCAAGTACGTTTTTTACATTTTATTTAAAAAAATAAAACAAATGTTCTTTTCTCTTGGTTTTTGTATAAAAGGTTAATTAATTTTTACACATTTTACCAGACGAAGTCTTTTTTTAAAGCACTATTCAGTGTTTGCTAGAGAAGACCTCGAAAATTTTTAATTA
The DNA here is from genome assembly GCA_029963805.1 of Aromia moschata. NCBI lineage: Eukaryota > Metazoa > Arthropoda > Insecta > Coleoptera > Cerambycidae > Aromia > Aromia moschata. Next base: position 150,824 of record JAPWTK010000814.1, on the reverse strand, counting down.
TCGTTACAGACGACACATATTCACTGCTCAAGGTAGTTTTCATTATGGGTGTATTAGGTAGTGTAGTGTATTTAGGAGGTTGTAGAACTGGTGGCCATGTGTATTGATGACGTTGCCGACAGAGGAATTATATTAGTCGTGAAAGTTCCGGACCTTAAAACTTATAAAGAAAGAACTTTCACTGTCGTCAATAATAAAAAGTCGTCAAAAAAATTAAAGTAAAATTAAAAAATAATAATTTACCAGTGAATTAAAAATGTTTTAATTTAGTGAATAACAATAATTTGTTACTGTTTTGTGATTTATGAAACTTATAGAAAAACAAGAAATGCAGAAGGCGCACTATCGGGGTCACTAAAATGATCTGCTTTTTATATCACGAGCAATTGAAGAATTTAGCTATAGATAATTATGCACCCATATAACGATAAAACAAAAAAAATAATAAAGCCAAAACAATTACAGTTGATATCGAGTTACTAATGTCATTTTAACATGTCAAAATTGGATAAAATAATTATTTAGATATTAAAATTTAGATTTGAAATAATTTTTCAAATTACAGTGAACAAACGGACGGAACAAAATATTATTTAGGTATTAAAATTGTTTAGAAGGGATGTAGTGGTTTTTACTACGTGCGAACGTTTTGAAATAGATATCTTGGAGAATAGAAATTTAGAGAAAATAGAAATCTTGGAGAAAAATAATTTAAGTTCTTCAGTTTTTTAACAACAAAAGCAATGTTTTCCCTTTCTTTGTTTTCTTTGCTAAGAAAATTGTCACTGCGATTGGTTAAAGAAACGAAACGAAAAAGAAATTTCTCTTTCTTTAAAAGTTTTATTTAAAACAAACAAACTTATGTTTTTCACGATTTTGGACAACAAATCTTCACGCTTTTTTGTATTTGTGTACACTACACGAACGTGTATCTATTCGAAAGAACCAACGAGCTACCTGTTGTCAGTGCATACGAAGAAATTATATCTTTCTTCAGTTGCTAGTCATTTAACTGTGATTAGTTGATTATGATCTAATATCCCTGCTCAATCAGGTTCGCTAAATTCAACTGCTGCAGTTAGGGAGATTTCTTGTACAGATGTTTGGCTTCTACCGCAATAAATCGTTATTTCAGTAACCAAAGGCAACCAAGTGGTTTTTATTTTAAATCATTATTACTGAAAGCAAAAATATTAAAATACTTTCAAGCAAATAAATAGTTCGACGCTTCTAAATATTGAACTAGAACTACGAAAATTTTATTTTTTTACATTTTTTGATGCAACGAAAATTACTTCAGATATATCTGCTTAATATTTCCGAAATTAATTTTGTAATTCGAAGGTTTAGCAAATATAATACAATATTTGGCTAGCAATCTTTTGTTCCTTTGTGGCCCTGTTTGTTCTTTTTATGGATTAAGTTTAATTTAGAAGGTCAAAATATGTATTCAAAAGTACATTTTCCAGCCACCGATGACTTACAAAAACTTACATTAATAACTAGGTTTTATCTTCTAAATATTTGAAAAACATATATCCACGCCGCTGCTTGTCGACACTGAAACGAACATCATCTAGAAGACAGCAGATTGATATTTGGATTTACTATATGGAACGCTTCGGTAAATATCAGTCGCACAGAACACACACATAATCATAAAAAATATTTCTGTCAAAGGGACGCTGATATTTGAATAAACCGATCTCATATATCTATACCTCGTGTCCAGCCGAAATATCAGTACGTAATTCTGATGGGATATTTGCTATCCCGGGCAAACTAACAGCCTGTTGTCTCTCTAGTTGTCTAGTAATTTTTATGGGAAATTCAGAACTAAAGAAAAAATGTCCATTGAAAACTGTATATTGTATGGCTAGTAGGAAATCTGAACTCGACAGGGCCTTGTCCAGCAACGGAGGCCGGGAATGTAATTTTCCTGCGAAAAACAAATATTTTTTTTTTATATAAATGAAAACCTAACAAAAATCATAATACTTATGCACTTATAATGATAATAATATTTATATAAACTTATGTTAAATAAAAAATTCACAACCTCACATCTTACGCAACTATCTTAGGAATCTTAGAAGTATTGAAAATACCAGACACAACTTACTGTTGTTATTGTTGTTATTACTATTATTTCTGTCAGGCTCGAGCAGTACTTAATGGGAAGATCGCCGAATATAGGGGGCATCGAAAAGCCCCAGAAAAAGAAAAAAATATAACCGGCAAATAAAATATATCGGGTGCTACATAAATAACCTATTTAATATCACCCTTTTAAGAATATAGCCTAATACTTTTAGTGAGTTACTTAAATGAAACGTACAAAAATTTGATGTGGAATTAGTGATTCTTCAGGCAGCGGGTTTTCACTATTGTAAAGATTAAAGCTCCTGTTTTATTGGGAAAAGAGAATTTGATGCTCGTGTTTGCGTTTAGATTTATGTTCCCATTTCTTCCGTTATTATTTTGTTTGTCTTTTTACAAAAAGTACATTACGATTTGTTTTGATTCATTTTTTATTGTAATTAGAGTCCCCGGATTAGTAGGGCTCGGAAATGTGTGCCGTAATGCAGGGTCTGCACTGTACAACTCTATGAAAATTAAAGTATAAACCGTATATTTTAAGCGCCTTGTAAATTACATGCGCGTGTATTTCTTGCACATGCATACGTACGGCACTGACCGTGCCTGGTAATACGCTGGGACTCGCGTGTATACCGTAGTACGTCGGTCCCATGCGGGGAGCTCTGGTAGTTGAACGTAGTTTATCCTGCGTTATGGCAAACTTTCCGGACCCTAGTCATTAGAAAAGTTGGAATTCCTTTGGCAGCGGTGTTTTATGATGTAAGTATGAGACGTTGGGATTACTATCAAACATATTAGATACACGACAAAATATACAGGGTGCTCAAAATATATATTAAATAGATGAACAAGTTTGTGCTTTATTAAGTCGCGTATTTTGAATAGAACGTACATTATTCGCTTTTGATTCCTTTTTTTATCCTCTTTTAAAACATACTAACATTGCATATACCCAAAATGTATGGTTTTCGAGTTATATTTCAAATTATTTTATCAAAATAATTAGCGGATTAAATTGGAACAACTTTGTCTTTTGTTAAGAATGTCATTTAAAATAGAACTTGCTGTATATTATAACAGCGTCTTCTTCCTTCATTTATCCTCTTTCTGTACATACATTTGCTGTACGGTTGAATTTATTTGAGACCTACATACTCGTAGAAAAAAATCTAATAATGTTATACTACTTTCGCTGTCCATGGCATACTGCAGCCGATGTAACTCCCGCTTTATTATCTCGATAAATACCTTGAGATAACACAAAAATCATACATGTGTAGCTATAGGGAAGAGCAGTATTTACAGAAAGAGGATGAAAGAGGGAAGCGAACAATGTTATAAAACGACTTAAGAAATGATTGTTAAGAAGAAGTTGTCAAAATTTTGTCCTCTAATCACTTTGTTAACAATTTGAAATAATTCGAAAGCGGTACATGGTAATGCTAGTATGTACGAATGAAGATAAGAAACGAAGGGAAATGAATAACAGAGTATAGCACTAGGTACGTTCTATTTAAAATAAGCGACTTAATAAAGCACGTTAATGTTTGATCCATCATTTTGGGCACCCTGTGGATTTTTCCTTATATCTACAATTATTGGCAGTATCTATGATACCTACTTACATTGTAAAAAGAAAATAACCATACAATTTTACCATTGTGAAAGTAATTACTATTTCATTTTTTTTAATTTAAATATCTCGAAAATCGTTCATTGTAGAGATACCATAGACAGTGGTTACTAAACCGACTTTAAATTAATGAGTAGAAACCAAATATGGCATAACAAATATAGCATGCCATTTAAAATAATAAAGTTAGTGTTCGCTTCTGGTGTATCCGAAAGTGTCAGAAAATCGCTTTTACTTGAAATGTATACAGCATCCCCTTAGATGCAAATGTTCAGCTTCCTGTTATTTATAGTTTTTCTAAAACGTTTTATAGGCCAGTCACTGTGAAGCACCCTGTATATATGTATTATGTACACACATTTGAATAAAATATGAATAGAGATCCAATATAATATGAGTTGATATTGAAATCTAGTTTCATGTTTCAACTAACATTATTATTAAAAAAAAATACTACATAATAAATTCATTAAATTTAAATAAAAAATTCACTAAATAATAATAATGATATAATAAAAGCAGTCCAAAAGTCATAAGACACTCGATCAATTATACAAGATTATCATGAAGTTGGCTTACAGCAACACGACACATAGGCAACTCGTGTAGCGTGTGATAGGGGTTGCCTCAATTTGATCTGATTGCAGTAGTCCCCAGTGACAGTTGGTGCTGTTGTACAACCTCCACTATATGGAATACATTGAATAGTGTGATATAATTTCATAATAAAATATGGTAAATGTGTGAAAGGCTATTGTTTCTTTTGCTAATTACGTATAGGGCCATTACAGCTTTATAGGATGCAGGAAAACTAGCAATCAGTGCGAAAGTGCAAGTGCGAAATGTCACATTCAGTATACATAACGTTATGGTAAATCGACAGTGTTTACAAAAACAGTGCACAAATTTGTCGCTCTTAAAATTTGCCATGGGGGATTGCACGGTGCTAAAACCGACCCTGCATGAATCGTACGGACCTTATCAGACTTATCATTCTCATGCATGAATCTAATAATACTTGCATCATATATATCCGACGATACTATGCATAAACGTGTATTGCATTTTGAGTCCCTCGTGTATAAATTCTATACAATAGAGTAAATGAGACTGTAATTTTATCCGAGGAGGCACAATAAAGCTATCAGTTGCACTACAGTTGGCCAAAGAATATTCTATATCATCGAATATATGAATGTACCTTGTATATCATTATGTACAAGATGCTTCACTATTAAACGTTTGGGGGAACTACAAATAATATGAGTATGCCTACTGAGGGTTTTCAGGGAAGCGAAATCCAAAATAAATTCTGGCACTTCTGATATCGACGTTGTCAAGCCAGAACGGCATAAACGCAATCTAGTGAACTTTACAGGAGACATATAATATCAATTAATATTTTTAATATACATCTTAAAACATTGCCTATTATTTATTGCATATTATACCAAAATTTCACAAAAAAAAAATGAATGCGGCTGTATTTGCCTATCTCACACAAATAATTAAAAATTAAAAAATGGCGCTTATGCCTAATCAGTACACCTCAACGGTGATTATACCAAAAGTAGCATAGGTGTTTGTGCCAAACATATATCATATATTGTCGCTTATGTAGTAAAAATGTCATTTGAAAAAAAAATGGCGACAAAGAAGTTAACAAAAATACGTCGTTTGTGCCAAAATTAAAAGATGCCAAAATAATATACTGGTTTTAAGACTGTATTAAGGGGGTATTCTAGTCTAGAGGCATGAATTTCGGGCGGTTTTGAAGCTCTGTACAAACGAATCAAAAAAATATTTTTACTATCCATTTTTTTATCATTTGTTTTTTGATATTTTTAAAATAACATACAAAATTAACTGAACAAAAAGACTCAAAATTGACAAAGTTATGAGCTGGCAAAAAGGGGGGTCCAAAAAAGGGTGTCTCTGGCGTGCATGATTTCAACCCTTTTGGTCATCTGAAACAAAAAAGCCGAACGGATTCCTAATTAATATAGATGCCCCTATAGCCCGAACCTTGGAAGTCAAAACAATTTTTTTCATAAAATGGCGGCCGTTTGAAAAAAAAATGTTTTTTTGCATGTTTTTTAACAATTCAGATTTTTTTAAAAATAGTAAAATTAAAAATTTTGATCTGAGCGTGCTTGAGGCGATAGAGGAATGTATAAAGAACATTCACACCAAATTTTAAATAAGTCGGTTCATTAGAACTTGAGATATCGTGCACGCCAACTCGAAAAAAGTAGTTTTGAGAAAAACGCGTTTAAAGTTTTGAGACAAGTTTCCGGCAATTTTTACTCAGTTAGCACGTCCACGTTGCTTGAAGGCTGGCTCAAAACTAATTTGAAATAGATACTAAGACGAAAAGATTCCGACTAAATACGTTTCATGTTTCGTAATTAGTCGGGCAGCGTCTACCGTCTATTGTTCATTTGTTCCGGTCGGACCGGAGCCGATGCCGCGTCACAAAATGGCTGTAACTCATAAAATAATTGAAATTTTGAAAAATCCTTTTAAGGGCATATTCTTGAATGTCTTAACTTTGGAAATATGAAAAAAACATTTTTTCGATTTTTTCAAATTTGTAGACTAGAATACCCCCTTAACATAAAATACAAAATAAAAAATCGTTAAAATTCATCGTACCTAATATTACAAAAACTAAAAATGAAAAAACAAAAGGTACTAAAGGTACAAGGTAAATAATATGGCACACACAAATGTAGGTACTTAAAAAAGTAAGAAATTAGAAAGTGAAAAGTGAAGTGATTTTAGGTCGCTTGTTCTCCTAAATCGTCTTCAACATCTGTTTCTTCAAGTCGATCAGAAATTGAGGTGTTCGGTTTAAGTGATTGATATTCAAAGTGATACTCCGATTTAATTATTAACTGTTTGTATAAAGTTTGTAAATAATTGTCGTATTTCAATTTATTAATTTGTTGTTCATTGGCATAAGCAACACGGGGTTTACTATTTTTTTTTTTAATTAAAAAATATATAATTATCTCCTTGGGCTGAACAAAGGATGTTAAAATTTTAACATTACAATCATTTTTAAACAATGTGCCTCTTTTGACAGCTAATGTCTTGATTTTACAATTTCTGTCTAAAGGTATAGTTTTAAAGTTTAAAAAATCTGAAAAATGAAGCTGTGTATTAATATAGGGTTCTTGATTTATCCTTGCATTGAACAGTACAATAGGCCATTCAGACGGGGCTTAACTAATTTTATTATCTGTTTTTCTCTATTACAGCATGAAATTTTTCACTTCTTGAGATGCTCATCTGTAAAGAAATGAAACGGCATATAAGCGCCTAAAAATAAGTGATATTCTTTTTTTATAATTGACAAGAATAATTTATAATTTTTGCAAATCAAACGTCATATACATTATAAAACACAACAAGATACGAAAAATAAATTAATAACAGACATTTTTTAAAAACAAGCTTTTATTTAAATGCTTTAAAAAGAAGGAAATAAACTTTAAATTGAATCAAACCCATCAATTTATTACATTACACAATTTATATGATATAAAAGTTTGTCACGAGATTTACTTGTGTAGTATAATAGGTAAATACATTTACCTATTTTATAGAATACATATTATTTTTTTCTTAAATTTTCTTATGTCAAGATCAAGTTACATAATTATTACATTCTTGTTTATCTACACAAGTAAATCTCGTGACAAGCTTTTATATCATATAAATTGTGTAATGTAATGAATTGATGGGTTTGATTCAATTTAAAGTTTATTTTCTTCTTTTTTAGAGCATTTAAACAAAAGCTTGTTTTTCAAAAAAATGTTTTTATTATTAATTTATTTTTTATTTTTTAGTTATCATCGTGTTTTTGTATCTAAATGTTTCACAACCTGTTCATAGTATCCCTAACCTATACCAAGTTATAACTTTAAAATTGGTATGGAGGCCATCTTGTTTTTCGCCATTTTGAATTTTTTCACCGCCGCTAGAATTGTATTTCAATCGGTTGAGGATAACTACTTTAAAATCCAGTTGCAAGATTTGACCCGAACATACATACAAACAAACAAACATACATTGCAAGTTAAATAAAAGCTTGTAACATAAAAAAATATATTAAAATGAACCGTCTATAAGCATTTTCTTTCATTCATAAAGTATGTGTACATAAGGTACCTAATGGCGTTTGTGCCGAACACTTTTCCTGATAGTGATTTTGGCACAAACGCCACATTTTGATAACAATATATCCGACTTTAGATTATAGTTCTTGATAAAATTCCGAAAAAACGTACTCTTAAGAACATAATGATTCCGTAGAATTCACAAAAGTAATAAAATCATACTTATTTTGATGTAAAATAGGATCCGATGATCCCTCGTACAAATCTTACGGATGAATGGCAGTTGTGTCATTCAGCTATTCACTGGATTGTTTCAAATGTCGCATGTGCAGAATTTAAACCAGTTTTCTGAGAAACGAAATTTTTTTCAGATACGCCGCGCCGTTGGAACAGTTAAATGCAGAGGAAAAAAATTTATCTGAGTATACCGAAAAGTAAAAAGTGACCATTTTGGCTCTTATGCCGTTCTGGCTTGGCAGCGTCGATATATCGGAACTGAATACTAACTTCGTTATTTTAAATGGAAAGCTGTATATTTTATGTCATATTTGGTTTAGACGTGTTAATTTAAAGTCACTTTGATACTCTTTAAGAGGCGTATTCACCGAAATAGCAAAGGAGGACAAATTGTTTTTTTTTATATATACAGCGTGTCTCAGCTTTTAGTTTACAGACTTTATCTGCTCACCCAGGATAGTTAGCAAAAAAAATGTATACAAAAGTTACTTGAATTCATGAGGCCTATAAAATGACATATTCCGTTTGACATGTGCTAGTGACCTTGAGGTTATGTCAGTGTCAATATGTTTTTTAAATACAACACCCTGTATTTTTCGACATTTTTGGATTTACCGAACAATTCTACACATATTTTATGTAACATACCCTATACCTATCTTCAACCGTTTTCGAGATTTTCAAAGTCAAACAGCTATTATTTTACTATACAAAGAATTTTCAGTTTGTATTGTTTGCCAGCTCAATTTGAAAATTTATTAAACTAATTTCTTATAATTACTCAAATATCCCATTGATCTGATTAAAATTACTTTTAACAATACCTCTCAATTGTTTCAAAACTGACAAGGCAAACTGAAAATTCTTTGTATTGTGAAATAATAGCTGTTTGACTTTGAAAAATCTCGAAAACGGTTGAAGATAGGTATAGGGTATGTGACATGAAATATGTAGAGAATTGTTCGGTAAATACAAAAATGTCGAAAAATACAGGGTGTGGTATTTAAAAAACTTATATTGACACTGACATAACCTCAAGGTCACTAGCACATGTCAAACGGAATATGTCATTTTATAGGCCTCATGAATTCAAGTAACTTTTGTATACATTTTTTTTGCTAACTATCCTGGGTGAGCAGATAAAGTCTGTAAACTAAAAGCTGAGACACCCAGTATATATATATAAATTCTCGCCTTGTGTGCATACAATATATAGAATAAAAAATTAAGCTTAAAAAGAACAGGTTAAAACATTTGAATAGAAAATTTTAACTCTACACCAAAAAAAAAAAAAAATACCGCTTAATAAAACCGCAGAGCAAAATTATATACTCGGAAACTTTACTTAATGTACTTTAAGTTACTCGTAAAACAATCTTTAGCATACTGATCATCCGGCGCAGTGTTAAATTTTCTAAATCTAGCTGGACAAAAATTAATTTTGGCCACTAATTTATATAGCAATAAAATATCTAAACCTCATTTGAAAAATATTCCTTTTAAAAGTTACGTGTTTTTATCAAAAATTAATTGGAACAAGTACTAAAGAGGGTCCAAAGACTAGGTAACTGAACTAATTTAAACACTCGTTCAGTATCATTTGTTATGTGTTCGAGTTTCATTGCCGAGTGTAATGTCTACGGAAATTCTAATGCCGTTTGTTTATTGTTATTATATTTTCCTGTGATTAATGTAAGGTGTGCTATCAGGTTTTGCTTCAGACTTGGACACGCAACGGATACTTTTACAAAACAAGCCTACGAAGACAGTGTTTTTTCAAGAGCCCTGATTTTTCGGTGGTTTAAGGCAATCTCAGAAGGAAGAGAGTCGATTGACGATGAATCACGCAGCGGGAGGCTGCTGAAGGCTTCATCCTCAAGAACCGATGAAAATGTCTATAGAATACGGGATCTTGTGCGTTCAGATCGTCGGTTGACGACAAGAATGATCGGGGAAGAGTTAAATTTGAATCCAAACATCAAGAACAACTGGATGTTGCATCACGACAATGCGCCTTGTCACACAACCATTTCAGTAAACGAGTTTTTAGTCAGTAAAAAAAAAAATTAAAAAAAAATCAGTCTCATTACTTAATTTACACACCTTGTATCTCGAATTACTTGTATTGATTTTAAAATTATGGGTATTTGATCGTAAACCTCTAACATTCTGATCATGAAAATGAAATACCGGTACATACATAATATTTAATAGTGATCGTAATGAATCGGTGTTTTTTTACACAAGATTAACTTCATCACTATTGCGTATAACTTTAACTTTAGAGGCATCAGTTTTTCTCACGACTATGATACAATTTTTACTCTTACATATTTATAATCTTCGTATTTGGTTATTTCCAACATTGCTACGCCGCCGCTGGTTGGCGGGGCAGTAAACTGAAGATGGGAGACGGGTACGCTACTGGGGATACTATAACCTCTTACGTGTGGTGGGTTCGCGGTGGTGAGGTGTGCGCGGCGACAATTTGGCCGGCAGCTAGGTCACCGGAGATTGGGGGTGGAAACCCATCTCCGATCCCCACGCGGTACCACCGAGGTTATATTATCCACCGAACGAGAATTTACAAAAAGTGGTGAAATACGAGAACAAAAGAAAAGACCGAGATTAAACACAATGGACAATGATTTAATAAAATCAATAAAGATCGACAATAAACAATTACTACACTAGATACATAAAAAAATTACCTAGTTAGACGAGGAAATTTAGCATTCCACCTCCAAAATTTCCGCAGTAAGATGGATTTTGACGTTATTAGGCTCGTTGGCTTCCTTGTAAAATTTAGAAAAAAGTTTACCTATTTTTGTCATATACAAATCTGAAACTGCATTACTGCACCTAAAACATGCATTTTTGGGGTGCAATTTTTTCCAGCCAATTATAGAAAAAATCATCAGTATATAATCATAATTCAAGAATACATTGTTGAAACGGGCTGAATTTGGTTACTAAAAGGTTTTTGGGGTCGCTGATCACGAATCTGATGTCAGAAATGGACTCCGATGAACCTGGGGTCCCGGAACCCTGGTCACCAAGTCCATCCCGAGGTTTTCCCTCGAATTCGGCCTGAAACTAAATGAAAATGATTACTCGGGGGTTTTTGGGGTAGCTGATCATGAATACCTGTTTACCTCAATTGTTTACCTCAGACAAAAAAATTAAAACTGGCATTCAGTTTGCTCGTAATAGTTATGGTAGACAATTAGAAAATAACATTTCACTGGACCCTGCTGCCTTCTGGAATCATATTAATTATAAAAGAAATTTCTCTAATCTACCCACTAATATGTGCTTCAATAATGAAGCCATCCACGACCCTGAATCAATTAGTAATAGCTTTGCAAAATTCTTTCAACAGTCGTACACAGCTCCACAATATCCAGCTTTCAGTCAGTACGAATCTGGAATTAAATAATAACTCTTGTCTAAATGTCCCACAATTTACAGAAGAAGAAATCCTGAAAGCTCTACAGAAGCTAAAGCCGAAATTAACCAGTGGACCAGACAAAATTCCGTCATTTGTAATACGCGACTGTGCAGCTGTATTCACGAGGCCATTAACTATTCTCTTCAACTTGTCGCTTCGCTCAAAATTATTCCCACAGAGTTGGAAGCTATCAAAGATCATACCGGTATTTAAAAAAAGGCGACAGAAATGTGATATCAAACTATAAGCCGATAGTAATTATCAATAACTTTGATAACGCAAAAGCTTTTGAAATATTACTTTATGAATATATCTTTTCTCATACAAAATATCAAAGTATTGAGAACCAACATGCACTAACCTATTTTGCGTAACAGAGTACTTGGCTGATTCAATTGATGATAACATGCAAACAGACATAATTTATACAGACTTTTCAAAAGCTTTCGACAGATTGGACCACGGTATACTACTACAAAAAATGCATTATTTTGGCCTCTATATGTATCTCATCAAATTTTTTCATTCTTACCTCTCAGATAGAACCTCTCAGATAGTTATACTGTGGTCGAAAGTTTTTAAGAAGATGTTTTACCAACTTCTGGTGTTCCTCAGGGCTCCAACTTAGGACCTCTTTTTTTTAACATCTTTATAAATGACATCGTGAATGATCTTACTGTGAACTGCCTTTTATACGCTGATGATTTGAAAATATTCAGTAGAGTGTCGGACCTGAGGGACTGTCTTAACTGCAGCATAACTTGGACATTATAAATACCTGGTGCTTAAAGAACAGACTACCCTTAAATATAGAGAAGTGCAATGTCTTATCAGTCACAACTAACAGATCACATTAACATACAATTATAGACTTGGTGACACTATACTTACAGACCTGATACCTTCCGTGACTTGGGAGTCATTTTTGACAAAAATCTTTCAGTGATCATATCAGTTATATCACTGGAAAAACATATAAGGCTCTGGGTTTCGTCATTAGAAACACGGAGTCTTTTCTCAGTTGAAATACCCTGAAGTTGCTTTACGTCTCAATCGTTAGATCAAATTTAGAATATGCCTCCATAATTGGTGTCCCCACTACTCAACGCATGTGGAAAGTTTAGAAAGTATTGAACGCCGATTTTTAAAATATTGCGCTTATAAAATAGATGGCACATATCCTGCTATTGGTTAGCCACAAGCGGATCTACTTCTTAGGTTTTCAATAGACTCTTTAGAAACTCGTCGCAAAAAGACTACTTGGTCTTTCTTCATAGACTGCTACATAACGGCATTGACTGCATTCATATTACAATCTACTCAATTTCGGTGTTCAACGATTAACCTCACGCCAAAGAAATCAATTTTGTTTTAACTACGCCAAGAACGAACATTAAGAAATACTCTCCATTACAAATGATGTGTACTATTTATAATGACATACATGATCGTACTGATATATTCAACTGCAGCGTTGCCTCTTCGAAACCTGTATTTTTAAATTCATAGCTTGCTTCATCGTTATCAGCAGCATTTGTATATATTTTACGTATTCTGTATATTTGTTTGGTGACTTATTAGTAGCATTTTGGGTATTTGTAGTATATATTAAGTTAGTATATTATCAAGTTATTAGTGTATATTAGGTTATAAACTTATTTGTGGATAATGTCTCAGTATTTTAGTGTTCTTTTCTCGTTTTTACCTATTCTGTAATTGGGTTTTACCTGTAGAATAGTGTATAAATAAATAAATAAAATAAATAAATAAAATACGTTGTTAGTTTTGTTGTCCGTTACACCTGGAGGACCAGGAACCCTGGTCGCCAGGCCCATCCCCGAGGTTTTCCCTCGAATTCGGCTTGAATCTAAACGAAAATGGTCACTCGGGGGTTTTGGGGTCGCTGATCACGAATATAATGTCAGAAATTGACTCCGATGAACCTGAGGTCCCGGAACCCTGGTCACCAGGCTCATCCCCGAGGTTTTTGCTCGAATTCAACTTGAATCTAAACGAAAATGGCGACCAGGGTTCTTGGTCCTGCAGGTGTAACGGACAACAAAACTAGCAACGTATTCATGATCAGCGACCCGAGTGACCATTTTCGTTTAGATTCAAGTCGAATTCGAGAGAAAACCTCGGGGATGGGCCTGGCGACCAGGGTTCCTGGTCCCCAGGTTCATCGGGGTCAATTTCTGATTATTCGTGATCAGCGACCCCAAAAACCCTCGAGTAACCAAATTCAGCCCGTTTTGACAATGTATTCTCGAATTATGATATCTTCTTTAATTAGCTGGATAAATGTCACCCCAAAAATGTATTTTTTAGGTGCAGTAATGCATTATATGATTTGTACCTATATGACAAAAATAGCTAACATTTTTTCTTTTTAAAGGACTTTAAAAGGAATCTAAGCCTAATTTCGTCAAAATCTATCTTACTGCGGAAATTTTGGAGGTTTGGCTCTTTTTTTGTGCTAAATTTCCTCGTCTAAGTCAAGGTATTGCCAAAACGTGCGTAGTAAGCGCAAAAGTGGAGTATTGAGAAATAGATCTAAGGCTCGGTCGAATCAGTAGTTCTACTACTAATTTCAGTTCGTCAGTTGTGATGACGATATATCAGTGGCTATTAGTTTACAATTATAAAATGCATGTACAATATCTATTGAATATCGGGTGCAGGTATACAAGGGCCAAGTACAAAGAGAGATTACAGAGTGGATCTGTTGAATTCCCCCTTGTATATACATATACCGCAGGTTTACAAGGCAATATGCAACAAGGTAAGTGCCCCCCTCCCCCTCAGTACCGAATGGTGGTGAGATACTGAAATACCATGAACTGATTGGGTTTTTTATATTCTAGGTACCCCCGTACTATTAACTAACAATAAAAGCAAGTCAGGTGTGTCCACAGTGTCGGATATATCGAGATGTGTAAAGTTACCTGCACTACAGTATATATATTCTTATTCTAGGTAGCAATCTACGCCTGTAGCTTGAACAAATCAAATAGGTTCTATAACCTAAGCCAAGATCTTAGCTTAAATGATCGGGATAAGATATAAAATAAGAGTATCAGTGAATGAAGGCTTTGCGTTAATTGAACACTTAAAAATCTTAGAAATGATCTGATTCGAATCCTGGTCCCAGAGCCCTATGGGTGCTTGAGGTTCGGAAGCAGCTAATGCCCTTTAGATGTCCCCCGGTCCCTGACCATGTGGTGGATGTGAGGTTATGTTGGCTCCGAGAGCAGTGTGTGGCCCCCAGGAAGGTGTTATGTGTACAGCAGATGTAGTAGGCTGGTGGCTAGTGTGACAGCAGGTGTTGAGCAGTGAGCTGCGCCCGCAGGGCGAAGAACAGCGATAGGAAGACGCGAGTGTAACAGCGAGAAGCAAAAAAAAAGGAAGAAGAAAAAGCAGGCCTAGAAGCAAACATGCAGCAATTAGTCATGCAATTATAAGTTTAGGCAGTGTATTTAACCGGGTGAAAGCTTTTCCCTACCTTTGTAGTGGTGTTTGGCCTATATGTAGTCTTATCTGGTAAATTTGCCGAGACTCAATATTCCAAAAATCCACAATAAAGATAAGGACAAATAAGGGCTATTGAGCTCAGTCAAAGTGAACAAAAGAAGAAAAGAATCCGCAAAGCACAATTCGTATGTCCCAAGACACAGAAATATCTTCTCTTTGCGTTGCCAGAGAGGAAATGACCTTTCTACCAGCTCCCAAGTTATTTAGGGAATTTTAATTAATTGTCATGACAGGCCAGTTTTGCCAGTTGTACAAATTGTAAATTAGTTCTTACTGTTAGAAAGAGAGAGGTATATTGTGGTTTACCCCACTAAAAGGTAGGAAAAGGTAGGAACACTGATAGTCTGTGACATGAAAATAAAATACATATTATTTCTGTGATGTTCCCTTCTATCTTGCTTCTAGGTTTATGAGATTATTGAGCCTATCAATTTAATACCGTAACAACGTCTCCTTAAATGGTATTTTGTTTTCAGGGGGTTAAGTGTTCATTAATGAAAAGATGCTGCGGTACACCACCGATTGTTAATCCAAGGGTATATGACTTGTTGACATGACGTTTGAACTTGACTGCCGCTAAAATTTCTTATATTTTTATATTTATATGAAGAAAATCTTACAATCTAAATAATAAGGATAAGTCTTATAGTAAACTCCCTAAATGTAGTATTAACCATTATTTAATACATGTACATAATTCTTGGTATCAACCCACTTGCTATTGAAGTCCCTGAAGAACCCTGGTGGACCTTTTAAGTTGAGTTGATTGAATCTCATTAGTTGCAAATTCTTTATTTAGGTTACTCAAGCCTGATTGATCTGTTCAAATAGATTTTGCCTTTTAAATAAGTTGGTATAATAGTATAATAGAGTCAACAATAGTCAACATTTCATTTAAGTAATCTTGAACAATACGTGCAAAATGAGACGTTGCTATAACTTCATAATTTCTGTAAAGCACTATAAGCTACTATAGGGCTTAGTTCGTCTATTAAAAATTCAAGATATTTAGTACCAAGAGCAAAAAATTTCTTAAAAGTTTATTAAAGAGTAAGAGCAAGAGTAAAAAAGTTTATTCTACTTTACTAATTTAGGATTAATCATTACTGTGTTAAATGGTTAATAAATGTAATTGTTATTGAAAAGTCTGGCGTTTATTTGATATTCCAGTCATCTTGAATAAAGTCTCAATTTTAACGTCAAATATCTCAAAAATTTTGATGATATGAATTATCAATTTGGAAATGCATTTTTTGAAAATAAAATCAGCCTATCCGAAAGTGTTAGTAAAAAGTTTCCCAAATAGAGATACCACATTTATTTCAAACTTTACTACCTAGCTGATAAAGCTGGTCTATGAGAATAATAAGATTTGGTTATTAAGAGCCTAAGTGTTACACAGAATCTCCACTATATAATATTTTACATTCTCGTATCTCTCGTACGCTGCGAAAATCCTTCAAGAAAAAAAGAGAACAACGTTTACACCTCTGAAAGAATAAATGAAGGGCGAATTCGAGCAGTTACTATTGTGGTAGTATTCGTAAATTAACTAAAATTAAGTTTAGACCCTTTTGCTCTACTAAAAATAATAATATTCTGAAATCAACAGAAACAACAAATTGGATAATTCGATTCCTTTTCACTGACGCATGGCAAACAACTTCCAAGATCCAAAGAAACAGCTCAACTTTCAGTTTATTCAATTATTGTAATTATTTATTTACTCTGTAGGATCAGTTTTAGTTGATAAACCTGTTGTATAGCGAGAACAATTTCTGCTCACTGTTATACGTCATCAGAAATCATAGATCCGGATTTTGACCTTATTGAGTCTCATCGGTATAATATATCTGACGACGAACAACAATCTCGGCTTATTTTCTCGCTAGGGAAATATAGCAGTGACATATAGGGACTGCCCTTTAGAGTGCCTAAATAGGAGGCTCTCGTTTATTATTGTTCGTCGTCAGATATATCACACTGATGAGACCTAACAAGATCGAGATTCGAGGAATGACATTTAGTGGTTGCTGACCTTGTCAGGTCTTCCGGAACACGTCGAGTCCTGTTTAAACACACTAGAGGGCAGTACCTCTATGTCACCGTTGAAACCTGTTACTCTATAATTTAATTACAACCTATAATTATCTGCACTTACTAGGTATAGTGCAGCAACAGTAACTTTGCCCTTGGCCGCAGTAGGCACAACCTGAAATTGTGCTCATTTCTTTTATATCTGCAGCCGTGAACGCTTCGAGAAGTACAGTTTGCTATTGTTTGTTCTTTTGTGGGTATCTCTTACATTTCTGTGGTATAGTCGTCCTACGTCGTCATACGTTCGTTGTGTGTAATTCGCAGGACATTTCCTGAGAATCAAAAATTATCCACCCGATACAGCCAGAATCTATTGGCATTTTTATATATAGAATCTATTGGTCAGATTTGTATATTTGTTTATAATCACGAAGCTATAATACAAAGTTTTAGTTTTTCAATTGGATACCCTGTAATTTGTTACGCCACTTTGTTGCTCTCCACATTTTCTTTAAAAATACTGTTGATGTAAATAGGTCATAAATAAGCAAAAAAAAGGGATTTTATTTTATTTTATTGAAAGTAAAGTGTCACGGTGTTTGTTTGTGGTCGCACTCCTCCGAAACGGCTAGACCGATTTTTATGAAATGTTTTATGTATATTTGGTAGGTATTAGAATAGGTCGTAAAGTATATTTCATCCGCTAGGTGATTAGGGTGTCCCTATCCAGAAAAAAATATATAAAAAAAGAAAACAAAAAAAATGCACTAAATGCTTAGTGTAGTTAAACTGTTATCCATGGTTCTCTAAACACGATTGGTATCGTCTTTGCATATTACTATTAACGGCACTCGGTGTATACCTAATATTTGACGATTAGCCAACTATTTGTCTTGCTATTCCTTAAATTTCAAGCTTGCGTCTATTTTTTTGAACGTAGTAATTTATCATCTTATCAACGTGTTTTTTTAATTCGAAATTATTATCGATCATAATCCATACAACAACGTGTAACAATGATATTGTGAGTATCTTATAAAATACAAATTTAGTCGCCTCTCTTATGAGGATAAATTATTTGTTAAATGTTTAAGAGTACCACGGTCAGATCTAAGTAAAACTTTAATTAAGCAGGGTAACCCGGTTCGTAGTTTTGTTAATTAATAAGTGATATGATAAATGCAAAATGTATTACTGGTTCTTTAACTCCAAATAAATTATTGTGTTAGCCCTATGTATTATTTTCAAATCGTGGAGAAGACGCTCGGACAAAGTCTGGATTTGATCATCTTAAAAATTTATCTCGTTCAATTGATACATTCGAAAAGTCAGGAACATATTAGTTGTGTTTGTAAATTACATCTTTTAGGCAAACAAAATATTATGAATGTGATCAATTCAGCCCGTCAAATCGAAATTGACGCAGTCCTGGCAAACATTCGTATTTTATTTCACTGCATTTCTTAATTGTAAAATAATTTGATGGAAACTCTACACCTTCCCGATGGTTTTCCTGAACCAATAAAATATATTAGGTACATTATGTTAGACAAATGTACTTAATATATGTTATTGTCTTAGCTATATGCTATATTATTAACAATGTTTACCATTACAAAAATTTAGGAAACAAAATTTTTTATAAAATTTGTCTCCCCCCCCCCCAAAAAAGTCACGAGCCGTCACTGCTTCTTAGGTTTTATTAATCCAATCAATATTGTTATATTGTGCCAATTCTATTTACATAACAATAGAATACTTGGTTACCAACTATGCCTTTAGTGCAGTTTTCATTTGTGATATATTTGTGATCATATTATTTATATAAATAATATGATATACGAATATTCTTAAAGCAAGTGTGGAGATAAGAAAATTGCGTGAGAAAATAGTTGTTGTATAGCGTGTCCCGTTGAAAGAAATAAAACTTTGTATTATATCTTCAAAATTATAAACAAATTGAAAAATATATCTACGCCAATGGATTCTACAAAAAAGTGTTAGAATCCTACATTGGTTTCTTCAACGTTTCTACAATAAACAAAATATTCTCTCAATAACTTCTGTGTGTTTGGTCGTTATCCCATTTCTTCAACCCATTTCCAGATCCTCTCAAGCACTCCTCCAAGCCACACCTACACCGACCCTCCACCCACCCTCTCTGATTCACACATACACAGAACTCATCGAGTAGGTCTTAATGTGTGCTAGGATGGAGTTTTTACCCGACATAGTCCTTCTTAGTCCATCCTGTATGTCTTTGAAATTGCCGTCAAAATCTCGTGAATTCAAATTTCAACATTGGAGCTTTTTGGGGTGTTGGACCGCAAATATTTTAAGTCACAACGTAGCGCCTACGAGGCATTCAAACCAACTCTATAGGTTACCGAAAAGTAAAAACCGCAAGTCTCTAGTTCGAATAGAACACAAATGATGCTAATCTAAAAAGTGATGCTAATTTTGACTAGCAGTTTATTAAATATGGAAGAATTTAGGACCTGTAGGACCTTTGTGAAACATACGAACTTTATAACTTTTATGACGTATATGACATTTACGACCCATATAACTTTGATAACCTATATTGTATAGATCATATGTATTGGAAATGGGCGTAGTAGTAGAAATGAGAGTAGAGGTTTATTCATGTGATATTTGATATCTACCTCAAAAACCTATAAAACGACATGTCACATGCATATATTACCGTATTACCGAATATATGAGGGGTATAGATGCAAAACTCACATTATCCACTTTTTTCAGGAAGAAGGAAGAACTGATTTCTCTCACTTTTCAAGTGACTGAAGGCACTGATTTATTTTTGGTATTTGTATTAGAACTTTACATTTGCTTTTCAATTGGTGAAATAACAGCACAACAATATTTGACTCCAAGAAGGTGAATTAAAATTTGGATAATGTGAGTTTTGATACCACTTTTTGATAATGGTAGTCTTGCTCCAAATTATTCTACATAATATTATTTTTTACATTAAATTCATGAAGTTAAGCTAAGAAAAGGAACTTGGAAACATATTCAATGGTATATCAATAAAAAATTTATGTAATATGGTAGTTCATAATAAAAATAAAAAGCTGCACAAAATACTTAGAATACGGTTTTATTATCATCATTGACTGATGAAGTGAAATATTTGTATAATGAACCTAAAATTGCAAAGTACAAAAAATGTTGACAGTAAACAGTTCTACCATTCTCTCATTCTCCTTAGGAAAATGTGAGTTTTGAAACAATTCACAGATTCCACAATTTAAAGTAAATACGAAAATGTGAGTTTTATACCACTTTTAAGATTTAAAATGGTGTAGTTCAACACGATGAACAAGATAGCGCCACTAACTCTATTTAGAAAAATTATGGATAATGTGAGTTTTGCATCTGTACCCCTCATATAATATAATTATGTTACCGTGAGACAACAAATCACACAATCAACCAAATCAGAATAAACGTATGACAGCTTGGCCATACACAAATTTTTCATAATTCCCGTACATTTTGTTTTGTTACAACCGTACATCGGCACCGTGGGGAGTGTGAGCAAGATGAGTGGAAATTTATTAGAGCTCCGTTCACTGTGTAATGTGAATGATACTAAAATGAATGTTAATAAAGTTATTTGACCTATTAATATTTACCCCCTTCAACCCCTCAACCCTATAAAGCTAAAAACGTTTACATTTGTAGAGTCTATTATGTCGTACATGTTTCTCAAATTTGAAGTGTATATTTTGCATAGTCGCGAACTACCAATAGTCAAGGAAAAAGTGTGTTACTCCCATATAACCCCTCATCTCTCAACCGATTAAACAATGGAATTTTGGAACATGGTGGTTCCAAAGTTCAAGTTGATATACATGATATCTTAACGCGTTCTCGAGTTATCCGGTACACAAAAGGTTAAGAGACATATAGACAGACATTTTTTTTCGCTTAAACTTAGAATCTCCATTCGACTACGTGTATATGGAGGTAATATTACATAAGATGGTTGCTGAAACAATTTAAAAAAGAATTTTTTGTTATTTAGAAACTAACCGATAAAAATATATTGATGCATATTCAAACATTATGTCTGGTTAATTATACGCAATATCATTATTTCCTATTTGCAACGTTTCGATTGTTTTCATCCATAATCGGTTTTTAGAACTGACATAATGTTCACAATTATTCACAACACCACAAATAAGCAGGACGATTACACGACCGCAAAAACGCATAGTCGCGAACTACCAATAGTCAAGGAAAAAGTTTGTTACTCCCATTTAACCCCTCATCTCTCAACCGATTAAACAATGGAATTTTGGAACATGGTAGTTCCAAAGTTCAAGTTGATATACATAATATCTTAACGCGTTCTCGAGTTATCCGGTACACAAAAGGTTAAGAGACATATAGACAGACATTTTTTTCGCTAAAACTTAAAATCTCCACTCTACTACGTGTACATGGAAGTAATATTACATAAGATGGTTGCTGAAACAATTTAAAAAAAGAAATTTTTTAAAACTAACCGATAAAAATATCTGGATGATATTAATTGCTAATGTTCGTATTTTTTTGCTCAATTGTTCCTTGATGCAGCTATTGAGGGTCCTCTTGTAAAGTAAATTGCTTGACTGGCTCGGTTACTCCTCTCACGAGTTTTGAATGAACAATCTCTAGGCGAGAACATCAGAGAATCTCCTTCCTTTTCTCTCGTGAAATAGTTTTCCCACAGATTTATCTCTATTGGCGTATTTTTTTGTTTCATCCGCTTTCATCAGAGTGAGAAGAGAATGACGGTTTATGATAATTTGTAAAATCATAAAATCCAGACCATCAAAACGAAATGAGCTTGGTTTTCTAAAGCAACAGATTTATGAATTGAATTTTATGATACGGGGTCGTAAAACGGTGGCAACCCTAATGTCATGCCATTCTGGATAAAGTTTTATTATCTTCAATAAAACAGCAGTATATCTTGGAATTGTACCAAGACAAAACAAGACGTGTAAGAAGGGCGTAACGAATTTGCGAATTTGAGTGTAAACTATTAAATGATCGAATGGGTTGAACGAGTAATTTACTTTTATTGTCACTCTGAGATAAAGTAGTGGAGCAGGATTTAGATAGGAGAAATACTATTTTTTATTATCACAATGAGAAAACATGTTAACAAAATTATGACTTCTTCTTTGTTTTTTTTTTTAATATTTCTGGAGGAGAATTGTGATGGTATACGAGGAAAAAATGCACGTTATTTGTAACTTTTGAATTTTCATTTTGAGGTTTTGTACCAGAAGGCAGCAGCATAGAATTAGAATGCACTTGAATGACGAGGTAAGAATATTAGAATACGTACGTTAATACGAATTGTACGTTAACGTGCAAGTTATCTCACAATTTTAATTAGTTTTTGCCATTCAGAAATTCAAAAAGTATTTAAAAAAAGAGTACCGAAATTGTCTAGTTTAAATGTACTCTTAAACTTGATATATTGAGAATCAACATATGACTTTAAAGGAGCGTGATTAGTGGTGTCAGATGCCAGTCAAATCGTGGCTGGTCAATATTAAAAAAAAGCTCTCATAACTTTGGTGTTCGACGATGGATAAGGCGCTGAGTTTTTTTCTGCGGGATCATTTGAAATCAAGGGTTTGCTTTAATAGACTTAACAACTTATAAACTTTGATGCAAAGAATTCGTAGTGAAATGGGACAAATAAGTTCGGCTAGCGTCGAGTGCAGTACGCAGTGTTTACATTCGCCCCTCTTTCAGTGTCAGAAGGTTGGCAGAAGCCACTTTGAACAGTTCTGAAAAATGTTGTAAAACGTAAATATTTTTCTCCTGTTATTATATATTATATATTATATATATATATTCTGTTTTAAATTAAAGTTTTCCAATAATTACATTTTAGTTGTTTGAGATTGTGTGCGGTTTTTCTTAATAAAATTGTTATGCAAGGTACTAATGTTTTTATATCACCATTTGGACAACACAAATAGCTATCAAAAACAAATTAAAAAAAGAGGTTACTTACTATTTAAAAAAAAATGATGTCATTGCCCTAAAAATTAGTGACCCCATAATAATGTCACGTCAGAAGATGACATTTTATAAATTAAAATTGACATCTCCACGCAATTTTCCTAAAAAGGAGTAAATAACGCAATTATGAATTTTACTCCAAAGTTTTTATCACGCTGTATATTAAGGGTGTTGTGTATCGTTTTGTTTCTTTTTTTACATTTTAACTTTAGAATTACTAGTGCATTTAATCACCATTTTAAAACATGGACTGCGAATAGAGAAACGAGTTAATTTTATTTCAAATTCTGTATTTCGTAATTTTATTTCAATATAGGTTATCAACTGAAGCAGAAATAATAATATCAAATCGATCAAATGCCAGCCTTACTTAAAAACTGGCAACTGATGTACCCGAATGATATATTGCATATTTCTCTGAATAGTTTTCAGTAAGTATGTTAGGTGTGTTTATCAGAATTTTAAATATATTTGAATAACAAAGTGATGAAAAGTGCAATAATAAACAAACAAATAAATGAATGAATGAATGAATGAATGAATGAATGAATGAATGAATGAATGAATGAATGAATGAATGAATGAATGAATGAATGAATGAATGAATGAATGAATGAATGAATGAATGAATGAATGAATGAATGAATGAATGAATGAATGAATGAATGAATGAATGAATGAATTAATTAATGAATGGATGGATGAATGAATGAATGAATGAATGAATGAATATAAATACCAGGTGTCTACATTCAATACAAGGGCATCAAAAATTGCTTCTTCTGACCGTACCGACACTTTTAAGGTTCAGCCCCATGGTCTACTACGTTTTTTTATACCCTAGAAATTCAGTATGACCATTTAGCGATTTTTTTTATTTACTATATGAATCCATAGCGTTAATCAGGACTCCTCAAAACGCCGATATGCGAAATTATGACAAAAAATTTACAAGGTAATCTCTATTATCTCAAAGTTAAGACAAATATCTAGTTTGAGAGCCGCTAGAGCGAGTTAAGTGTGTCATGGAATTATGTCAAGACAGTTGAATGTTGTCTGGAATCACTTGAACTTATTTTTCACTGCAGGCTATTGTTACAAGTAGAGAGAAAAATTCCAACGTTGGGTTTGGAAAGTGGAGACCAACAACGAATGGCCAATACCGCACTAAAATCATATGGTAGCGACATGGGCAGGTTGAGTAAACACGAGTTGAGCAATCACATGTAAATTTCGAAAATTCGCAATAAATTACTACAGTTTGATGATATGTAAGAGTTTCTGAGTCAATTATCTACGACAATTTGAAGCTGAGGTGAAGTCAAATGCTTGGCCATTGGCAAAGAAGGCTACATCGTTGACTTTGATGCTACGTGGACATGCAACGAATTTATTGCAAAAATTTATTTCATTATCATTCATTAAAAAAATATCAACAATTTGCCCAGCGCCTATAAATGCGATAAGATCAGACCTATTTCGAACACGTACTACTCACAGTTAAAGAATCGCTGTCAGAAAAGTGACGAAACGATGCAGGAATTTGAAGACAGACATAGCGCGGTTAGCTGGTGTCCACTTGCAAGGATGTTATGGAACAATTGGCTGTGCATGCATTTTTGAATGGTCTCTATGATCCTGAAAGGTGTCAAGGCCTGATTTTAGCTCACCCCAGTAACTTAATGGATGCTTTACCGTGAGCTTTGGAATTCGAAGGTATCAAACAATGTTCAAGGGTCATGCTAATGTCTGCAACGTAGAGTTATCGAGGACAATCGTTTTTGGAATTATGCCAAGGTAGGTCACACTCGCAGTTCCCGAACTAAAAAGAAGAAATCGCTTCCATCGCCTGAAAAAGATTGTACGATTCGCAGAATAACGGTGGTGTACGACAATTGGCAACTGGAAGAGGTTCTAAAAGATTAAGAGGACGACCCGAGTTTGAAACCCATTGTGAATTGGAAAAAGGAATATCGCAAACCCACTCAGAAAGATGTTTCACGATACTCGTCAACACTAAAGTCGTACTGGGCTCAGTGGAGTTCTCTCGTCTTAAGTGAAAACAATTGATAATTCCCAGAAACCAAGTATTGAAGGAGATCCACAACTAACAGCATTACTGATGTGAAAGCGTGGTTCAAGAAATGTGTGGTGCGCACTGCAAGTAATGGTCCGCAATGGCACCCGAACGCTCTAATACATCAATACAGCGTCCTTTTGAAAGAATTGCCATCGATGTAGCAGGTCCGTTCCGGAAACAGGTAATGGAAATAAGTACATCGTCGTCGTGATTATTTCAATAAATGGGTAGAAGCGTATGCCATTTAAAACCAAGAGGCTTCTACTGTAGCAGACGCCCTCATTAAGTATTTAATCTTAAGGAGTCGATTTGGTGTACCTCTGGAATTAGACTCGGACCAGGGAAAAACTTTATAGTCGACTGTGATCCAGAACGTCTGCCGCATACTCAACATCCATAAGACAAGGACTATTGTACTACCTCAAATCAATGCAATCGGACGGAATAGTGGAACGAATGAATATAATCAATAACAAAATCCACGGATACTAACACGTGTTCCTGTTAGCCTACCTGTCGTCAATCTACGAAACTATTGAATTAAGTACACTGTGGCATATATTTTCACTGATTTACTATAGTTTAGAGCTGGTTAGTATGGTATGTTGACTTAAAACAATAAAATAAATAAAAGTATTGCAGATAAAAATAAAACGTTTTTCCCTTCTCTTTTACAATTAGCGTAAAATAACTTCAATCATCGATATAACGATATAACCTGATCATGTCCCTAGAATAGTCCTCTAGAATAGGAACAATGTCGCTGTCTCCCGTGACGTAATCACTGAGGAATGTGGACAGTTTTTGTAACGTAATTGACTGTTCAGCATCTACTTCCTAAGACCAGCTGGCAGATTAGGGAACAAAACCATTTCAAGGCTGCACAAACTAGTTTTTTGTTGGCAGTCAGTGCTTATAATCGAGATTTAACGCATTTTGATATGCAGCATATTCTAACATTATGTCTGGTTAATTATACGCAATGTCATTATTTCCTATTTGCAACGTTTTGATTGTTTTCATCTATAATCGGTTTTTAGAACTGACATAATGATCCCAATTATTCATAACACCACCAATAAGCAGGACGATTACACGACCGCAAAAACGATAATGAAAGCGGAAGCTAAAGTGGTTGCACCTGCATTGCTCAGTTTGTGGGGAGTCATTCTTCTTCGATCCCGTTCGGCAGACACTTACCTTCACAGGCATATGTGCAGTAACTTAGGTGTATTTAACACTGAAGATTAAATAAGTGATCGTTAAACGATTAATTTGAAAATTTCAAAAATTATTTTCTCAAAGCCGGTGCCACTATTACTGACATTATAGTGCAAGTTCTTGTATATACAACTACAAAATGTACTGTGTGTCCGGAAAAAA
This sequence comes from Aromia moschata, assembly GCA_029963805.1. Lineage (NCBI taxonomy): Eukaryota > Metazoa > Arthropoda > Insecta > Coleoptera > Cerambycidae > Aromia > Aromia moschata. Next base: position 124,188 of record JAPWTK010000814.1, on the reverse strand, counting down.
ACATTGATAGTTTCGGATGTTAATTCCTTATTTCAAAATAAAACAAAGTTCCTACAAGCATGTGTCCGGAAATGCTTCCTAAGGAAGCTAAGCCCCTGAGGTGACACCCAAAGAGTTTTCTTTTTCGATTATTTCAGTAACCGGTTGAGACAAAGGGTCTCCCCGGATAAGTATAGTGGTACTGGGCCCAAGCTCCCGAGGGTGTCCGTTGGTTCATAGGTTGCTTCCAACGTGTAGTGTGCAAATAAATAGAATTATCAAATCCTTCTTCTAATGGATATATTGGGGTTTGATGTTACAATTTCAAACGAGTCTTTCTCGAAAACTGTCAAATATACAAGAATGGTCTGATGTAATGTTGTAGGCAGGATTAGGCACTGATTATGGAGCTATCACTATAAAAATGGCAGCATATCTTACTACTTTTTTAATTGATTTGTACCACTCCAACCGCGCTGTAATTGTAATATAGATGATAGCTTCACAATTAATGCCTAAAATATATATTTTTTAGTAGTCACTGCCGTCGAGGAAGGTAAAATACCATACTATCAAAAACTATAAACTATAGTTTCTCTCCTACACCGTAGACCTATCCTTTGGAAAAAAATATATAATATGTAGCTTTCAGTTGCCTACAACCTCACATCAGACCATTCTTGTATATGTGTTTTCGAGAATGCCCCGTTTGAAATTATAACCCAATATCAGACCCCAATATATCCATTATCCTACTATTCACTAATGAGGACTAGAGGGGGTAAATTATATTTATTTGAAACCACATGTCGGGATCAACGATCAAATCAAATAAAAAATCATACATGTACGAGAAGACACCCTTGGGATCATCTGGGCCCAGTACCACTATACTTACCGGGGATACCCTCTACTAAAATTTGCATCCGGGGAAATTTTTTGGTACGGAATATACTAGTGATATAAAAAACATGTACCTTAATTAGGGAGAGGAGGCACGGTGGTCAACCTATTTTAGGTGCAAAATTGTATGTCGGGAAAAGGTTTTTGAACATGTTTTTAATGGAAATTCGGATTTCCCAACCATTTCTAAAAAAATTTCTCCTGTGATATTTTCGTACGATGCACCCTGTTCGAAAAGAAAAGGGAAAAGAAAAAAAAAAAAAGCCGCCCAGGGGGGGGGGGGGAAAAAAAAAAAAAAAACCCCCCCCCCGGGGGGGGGGGGGGGGGGGGGGGGGGGGGGGTGGGGGGGGGGGGAGGGGGGGGGGGGGGGGGAGGAGGTGGTGGTGGAGGAAGGGGGGGAGGGATTTTTTTAAACAAAAAAAAATTTAGTTTTCTTTTTTTTTCTTATTTTGACTTAAGAAATCGCTCCCCGAAGTCTTTAAACGTTTTTTCTTGACAATCTGGAACAACCAGTCCATTACCATATTCAATGCACCTTTCATGACGTAATCAATGCCCGATAAAACTATTCCATATCTTTACAATAGTTATTGACTAGGCAGTATCTTCTCTTAAATCGGGGCTTCTCGGCTATTTTATTCTTATTATCATTAGACCGTTTCGTCCAGTGCAACAAACGGGAAGTGTTGGGAAACATGGGAAACCAACCACTCTGCTACGATGTTAGCTAGGCGACTATCATGTTGGAAATAAAAAGATCTGCGATGTTCTAAAGAAAATTATCAACGAAAAAAGTACGAAGTAAGTTCAAATAGGTGTGGTTAGACTTGGTAGATTTATGTGTCGTAAAAAATATGACTATTATTCCATGATGCGATACGTCACGTGATGCGTTGATCTTTTCCAAAATATTACCGCCTAAATTAAATCCAACTTCTCAAAACATCAAAGAGATTAAAAGAGACTATTTACTGTTAGACCGTTTTTGAATTATTTTCATTCTTCGATCATCCTCTGTATCAACAATGAAATGATCTACTTTTTACCGGTTTTACTTTTTTTTAACAAGCATAACGGTTTTTTTTATAGAAAATTTAAAAATAAGGAAGCTTCTCCTGCTGTTTAGTCTGGGAATATACTGTGTAATTTAAACCTAATATGGTATGTTCTTAAGTTAACATGCTAAAATATATTACTAGCCATCTGCATTAAGGCAGAACTATCATGAGCAAAATGACTAGTTTTGTATATTGCTTGTTACAATTATTACTTGACTCGTGGATGTTTTTGACTGAGATAATGAGGACAGGATTTATACATAAAACTTTATATGAGCGTATACATACCTCCACTTAGTAACTTAAGAGAAATAGGTACATACAACACTTTTCATTTAATTAGTGACTGGATATTTTACTTTACTATATACTATGTGAGCTCATATACAGACTGAAATTGTGTTATTGCGGCCATATAAATAAACTGACACAAATTAACCAAAATTTAATAGAAGCTGAGGCATATAAAGTACAATGTTTTTACTAAATTTTGGTTAATTTGTTTCAGTTTGTATGGTCCCAATTACATAATTTCAGTTTACGTGTGAGCTCAGCTGGTACATAAAGATCAGTCCAATGCCCAGCTTTATTAATTAGTTTGTTTGTCACTCTCTAGACTATTTTATGAAATGTGATAGGTGAAATACAAAAAATATTAGAAGTGATTGCCGCCTACTGGTTTTTTAACAAAAAGTATAACTTTTGTGGTTATAAAAAAGTAAATACTAAAATTAGAGTTACGGTCGCTATACATACATTTAGTATTTTGTTTTTCAACTAGTGGTTCGTGACTACTCGTCAGTTATAAAAAGGTATTGGTAGACTATGTATGTATACAAAAAAACAAAGTAACCGCAGATGATCATGATAAAAACCTTACAGTTTTTAAGCACCATAATATTTGAACATATTTTAGACCTTAACAAGTTAATAAGGAATAAACACAAATTCATAAAGTTAGGGATGCTTTTTTATATCCATTCTAATTTAATTTTTAACGTCTTAGAAAATGAGGAAAGTTTTATATAATAGCCTATAATGCTTTATGCAATATTAATATATACAAAAAGAGTTAACTTAATTACTTTGGAAAATGAGAAAGCGGAAGGAAATTTTTACAATTAAAATTACCAAGTAAAATTTCAAAAGGAAAATGCTTTGAAGTTGCTCAGTATTTAAATTTTACTATGGTATGTAATTTTCATAATCAGTCTAATTATATAGTAAGACGTAAAAGTACAGTTCGGTTATGAGTATTTCTACTTTGTTGACTTGAAAGTTCATAAAATTGAATGCCTACGATGCTCACATAAAAATGACTGAAGCTAGGACATCAGTTTTGATATACCCTAGGTAATTCAAGGCCATAGGAGGTCAAGGCAAAAATTACGAAAAACACATTACGAAAAAAAATCCTGATATTCGATAGTTTTTCTGAAAACATACATTTTTACGAAAATGTATCCTCGTATCCCATTAAAGCATATCACTAAATTCTTGAATGACAAATAGTAATAAACATAAAATACTCAAGTTTATAAAATAAAAAAACATATAAAAATAGTGAAAATGTCAATTTGTAGCGAACGATCCACCTACTTTTTGAAACTAAAAACTAGGACACAGTGTTTTTATTACATTACCATACCAACATTTATACCGACATTTGATGTCCTAATTTTAGTTTTGTGACATTTTTTAGCAAGCAACTCTGTGCCATTATTTCTGCATTAAACGTAGTTATTACACAATTAAATGTTCTGAAACATTGAGATTTTAAATGTAATCGAAAAAGTGTTTTCTGTCTATCTGTATGTTTTCCCTTTCTTCTGTACACGATAAATCGAGAACGTTTATGAGATACCAACTTAAAACATGGAGCACATATGTAAAAACTAGAGGTATTTTGAACTTAATCGTGTTTAAGGAGCTTACGGATAAATGGTGGCAATCAGCTTTTCCTTTATAGTTTATAGGTAATTTGTAAATCACACAACCCTACAAAATAAAAAAATATTCTATGCATCAGAATAAGTCATAAATCACATTAGTCCCATATATAGAGACGTCCAAAAAAAAAAAACGTCATCAACTCTGGCTATGAACGAGAGAATGGAAATAGCGGTCATGTCTAAGCTTTTCAGTTATGTCAAACTTTTGACAAGTGACTGTCACAATTTGTAAAATAAACAATGGCTGCCATATGATGGGACAGTCTTGACAAGTAAATAAGGTTATAAATTCGATTAAGGATAGAAATACGTCTTTTTTTTCTTGGCCAACTTTGATTCCGTTTTTTTTGGATGTCTCTATATATTTGCCCGCTGAAATAAAATCTGACCTCAGTTTTGCCCCTATACGTTTTAGGATAGTTTTCTACAGTCAAAAACACCCTAGAGGATCCATGAAATCGTAGTTATTTTTGCCTGTAGAAAAAATCCTGACAGGTACAGGCAAAACTGAGGTCATATTTATTTCAGCGGGCAAAAATACATGAGGAATACATAATATGGTCTAGACTGACGCACAGAATATTGTTTTTTGTGCCACAGGCTATTCCACAACCCCACAAAAGGAAATTATTCTGTGCATCAGACTAGACCAGAAGTTACCAACCTCTTTTTACCACGGCACCCTTTCTGGCTACCAAAATTTTTAGGGCACCTTTACCTTTACTTAGGCCTTAGACCTTTACTTAGAGCCCTTAGGTTTTGTAAACATGTTAATTTACAGTGCAGTTGTTTTTATTTTAGTTCATTGATTTATTATTATTCCAAAATTTGATACTTAAAAGTATTTAAAGTATTATACACTTTCTCTTAGAAAAAAAAATGGGAAATTAAAAAAATGTTTTAAATGACTTCTTATGTTGTTTGAATTATGAGGAAAAGCGTCCGAAAGTGAAACTCGCATTGAAAAAGAAGATATCGACGAAGAAGAGAACATCGGAGCGCGCACCGATTGGTCCCTCGTGAAAGGGTGCGTTACCTATTGTTGATCTGGCGTCTCTAATTATATTATTTTTGCCTCATATTTTTGAACTGTGTTTTACCAATAGCATATACATACATGTTTAGAACATATGCATGCGGTTGGAATGGCAGATTTAATGTAAAATTACTAAAACTCAAATTACATACGTTAAAGTAGGTAAATAAGAATTTTCTTTCGAAAAATTCTCAAAATCATATTTTTTCTTCAGTATTTGCAGGATTACAACAGTGTCTAATTTTCGATAAAAGTTCTTAATTTTTTATAATCTAAGCAGAATTAAATTATCTATTATTAGTCAAACAACAGGTAACGCCCCAATGTATAATTTCCCAACATCTTTAACAGGAAACAAAAAATATGGTCGAATAGGAAAACAATCTAAGAAAGATAGCTAAAAAGATAAAAAATCAAATTCTTTTTACAAAGAATTGAAATATAGCAATAGGTAAGCATCGCGACGCCTCAAATTTTTTTAGCAATATATGTACCTACCTGTTTTTATGACTTCGTAAAAAGGTTTTTGATTTTTACGAATCAAATAGGAACTGAGTAATAAGCCGTATTAAACTTTAAAAACTCCCAGGGTTTAATTCTTGCCTGTTCAGCATTTTATAATCGTAAAATTTATTACGTTTTAAAAATATCTCGTTTATTTCAAATTTATTTTCTTGACACCTCCCTGATTGTTACTTTAAGATATGTGTATAACTATATTATTATTCATTGAATTCGAATAAAAACAAAAGGGTTATGTACAAAACAATTTGTGTTTTGATTTGAAGCAAAAATCACTGCTGCCTGTGGAATTAATTGGAACCATTTTAAGAAAAGTAACTTCTAATTAATTAAGAAAATGTTATGAGGTGCTTAAATAACAGTTGTGCTCATATTGAACATTTATTTAAAACTTTTCATTTTACTGGTTGCTGTTATTTTATTTACTTATTTGTAAATATTTCAGTTAGGACATTTATATGTATGTATAAGTATATTGTTTAGGTATCTAAAGATATCTGTTTATTATAAAGTATACAATATTTCAGCTAATAAAACCTAGGTTTAATATAGTTTTTGATGTAAATGAAAACACATTTACTTATGTATACATATATTGAACGAGGCAATCGGTCGGAAAAATGCTATTTTAAATGTTGCAATATTTACTATAGAGAAATTCACCAGGAAATCGGCCATAACTTTTGAAATAATGAAAATATTAAAAATTTACAATATAAATTTAAATATAAATATAAATTTAATATAAATAAATATAAATTTAAATTTAAATATAAATTCATAAATGCAAAAATAAAAGCATTTTTACGAAGTCATAGAAGCAAGTAAGTATATTGCTAAAAAAATGAGGCGTCGCGACGCTTAGCATCATTAAGCTATGTTTTTTATTTTTGTCTTAATTTTTAGTAAAAAAAAAATTATATTCATTTAGCTACCCTTTTACGAGAAAAACAGATAGGACACTCTATAATAAGTCGACCATAACTTTTTAAATGTTTAAAATAAAAAGAAAGTTAAATAGAAAAAGAACTCATTAATTATGTTGCTAAAAAAATTTTTTTAGGCGTCTTGACGCTTAGCGTCGTTAGGACAGATTTTTTATTCTTGCCTTAATTTTGAGTGAAAGTAAGTAAAAGTAATTTGCCTTTCACAAAACTTAATTTATCTCAGCCGTTTCTTAGAAAAACTCACTTCCTTTGATAAATCGATCACCCTGTATATATACAAGGTTTTCGATTATATTTTGGTGGTAGGTGTGTATACTTCTTACACGAAAGTTTCATTATTTTTTCTCTATTATATTTCAAGGCTATCAGAATTAACAATTGAACATCGAACAGTCACAAAACGAAACAAACATCAATTTTCTTTTTTAAATGAAGTACCCTGTAAATAATTTACTTTCATGGAAGAACCTTCTCCTTGATTTCAAAAATATACTTTGTTGAAACACAAAGTTTGCTAGTTATTTATGTCTAAAGTTTAATAATTTGAACGGAATTTTCGGGTCTAGATCAGTTTAATTCTTGCTTGAATTTTATTATATATTTTGAAAAACCAATATACGAAATAACACATCGAAACATCGGCAAATATATAAATAATCAGCAAGAATATCGACAAATATTTCATGAGCAACGGGTTCCGTCAAGAGGATATATCTGATAAAAAATATTGTTACGGAATTTAGAGAATCAAAATTAAGAAAAATCAGAATGATAGCTGGAAATCAAGCGGAATATCTAAATATTTTATATTAATATAATATACTTTATGTAATACAATTATATTAATACAAAGTATAATAGAAGAATTAATTGGTATTTTGCTTCTTCATTATTATTGTATATTTTATTTTATGTCAAAATATAATACATTTCGCAGAAAGAATTAAACATGTGTATACCTTTCAGAACAACATAAAAGTACTTACATATTTATAAACTTCAAAACAAAAAAAAATAATTTACAATTACGTGAACGAAATAGATACATTAATTCGTATATTGCTATTTCCAAATATTCCAAGTATATCAAAATATAATAAATTTCGAAGCAAGGCTTTACTCCTTTAGGCCTTTGAGAATAACTAATAAGAGGTAGGTATTTATTTATGAACGTCAAAATTTTTCGCACAGTTCAATAAAATAATTAAATTTAAGTTAAATTGAGTGCCAACGAATTTTTTATCAGGGGGATAAGTTCTTGCAGAAAACTCAAAATTACAGGACTTCCATTTAAAAAACAAATCTGATATAAATAAATAAATACATAAATAATTTATTGGTGTTATACACTTAGTAGAGTTTACACAGGTCAAATTGTAGAATTTTATAAATAAATTAACAAGAATACAAAAAATAAAATACAAATAACACAAAGTACAAAATAAAAATATATACAAAACGAATATCAATACTAGTCAAAATGAAAGTTTTAGAATTATCGTAGATTACTAAAATCCAAAAGAAAGACATCATTAATTTCATATAGAGGGTTTGCTGTTAGAATGTTTTTAAAGAATTACTTGTACTGGTCAAAATTTAAGTTTCTGATCTCACTGGGTAGTGCATTAAAAAGTTTTACCGAATAATAATTTGATCCATTTCTGGTTTTTGTTAGGCGTAGGTATTCCACATCAATGTTATTTCTGTTTCGGTTTAGATGTTCATGAATTAGATTCCGAGGCTTGTATAGATGTAAATTAGTTTTAATATGTAGCAAACATTGAAGTGTGTATAGGAGGGTAATATCAGTATTTTTAATTCCTTGAAAATTTCTTTGCAGTCATCTCTATAACCTAAGTTGCCAAAAATTCTTACAGCTTTTCTCTGCATTGCAAAAACAGAGGAGCAATGTGGTGAATGGTGAACAATGCATATGATATAACTGAAACGTATTAAACCCATAGTAAGCTGTGAGTAGAGATGTCTGCGAGATTTGGGTAGCCAAGTTTCTTAATAAAAACAGGTTCCTGGAAGCTTTTTTACAGATGAAATTGACATGATGTTCCCAAGACAATTTGTTATCTATATATACTCCCAGGAATTTAATACAGTTTGTTAGTTTCACGCTCTTATCGGTGTCAAGATTTTTTAAAGTGAATATTATATTTTCTGTTTTCCCTTGGTTTACTGTTAATGTAGTAGCTTTGAACCAATCATCAGTGATAGATTGTGTTCTAGACATATCTGTTAGAAATCTATTAATTTCTTTTTTCTGTGGGCTATAGTAGAGTCGTCAGCATATAAAATAATACTAGATACTACTAAATATAGTAGAGAAAAATTGCTAGAACTGTTACTTATAAGTTTTTTTCTGTTTCGTATAATAAATTCTGATAGGTATATGTTAAAATATAAAAGAAAACTTTGCACAACATAACAGACACTGCAAATGTTAAGGTTTCCAACTTGTGTGGGTTTCCAACCTGGGTGTGATGTTGAATAGAGAAAGTAGAATAGAGCTCTAAAAATATCCAAGTCAATCTACATTTTATTCAATAAATAATGAATGCCAAATCGTTTTAACAATTATTACTTATGGGTGAACATAAGTAATTATGCAAATGGACACGTTCATTGTCAATCGCAGCGCCACTATAGATTAAATATTGTTCTTCTTTCAGATAGATCTTCAGAAGATATATTCAGAATGATCTTATTTTAGTAGAAATATCTACCAATTGGTGTGTTCTCTTATTTTTAGCCCCTATGTATATCAATTAGAGGTGCATCATTGGACTACTATATATTTAGTTCAAACTGCCAATTTTGATTTATTTCTATTTGATTTCTCTACCCACTGATATTAAATTTATATTTGCGAAAAATACGTAGGTACCAAAGATTAAACCGTGAATTTTGAATCGTGTTAAATTTGGTTTAGAAAGCAATTTATCTGCTGTGAAACCAACTAATTAGCCAGAGAATTGTCAGGAGAAAATTAGTTAACTGTGAAAATGGGCCTAACAAAATTAATTTCCTTACTACGGATATGTATGTATGCCGTTTTGTTATAATTAAAGGTTAACCTTGGAAATGTAGATGAATTATTATTTCATACGGCTGAGTTCTATTCTCTGTTGCACGTTTTGAGTTTAATTGACAAAAAAACGTTTCTGCGTGCGATACTCGATAATTGATTATTTGAAAACGGCATTTTGGACAAAGTTGCACGGCAATAATGATAAGGGCTAAAGACAATATTTTACATGATGAGATAATTAAATATTATTAGAGGGAAAGACTTTTTAAAGAGAAGTTTTGAAGGATGAGAAAAAACACGACGCATAAAACAGAAGTATTATGTAATTGTACCTAAAATACATTAAAGGCCACAAGTATGTAGAAGTTGAAATAACAGCAAGTTTAGGTATACTTGAAGGTTCAATTTTTGGCGTTTACTGGTTTATAGTACTTATATAGAATGAATTTTTAGTGCTTACTTGCTTTACAGACTTGTTGTTTCATTGCTAAAATGGAATATGTTTGGTTGTTTTTGTACCCTTTTTTGCCACCTTTATAAAATATTGCCGAATATACACGATGTTCATATATTTTATATATTGTACTGGGCGTCGATTAACTTCTTTATTTATATAAGTATATAATAACATACCCTATATACAGTGAGGTTAATAAGTAACGGATAAATTCATTATTTACGTAATTTACAATTTATGAGTAAAATCCTAAAACACGGCAATTTTTAATTCTAGAATGACATTTTTTTGAGCATAATTTTATACCTCCCCGTACAACCCCCTTGGAGTGACAGCTTAAAATTTTTAAATGGAACGAGGATGCGTGATAGCTCATTTGAAAGGGTTTTTAATTCTCCATCCAGCAACATAAGATTTTCTTAAATTTCTATAATTTTTTTATTGAATAATTTTACATTTTTAATATTACTGAGTAAAGAAAAGAACATGAAACAGAACAGAAGAACAGTTTAAATCAAATGGTCAAACTGGGCGCCCGTTGCTTCTTGACAATAATGGAGGTGTTTCTGAAATTCTTCTAAAACATTTTGTATTGTTTCCCGGGTGATTTGATTAATTTCTTGCCTTATTCTGTCTTAAATATTCTACGTTATTTTGTCTGTTGAAGTAGACTTTCGATTTTAAGTAACCCCATAAAAAATAGTCAAGCGGGGTCAAATTGGGAGAACGAGCAGGCCACTCAATTTCACCGCGTCTACCGATCCATCTATTGGGAAAAACTTGATTCAGATAGGCTCTTACTTCCAATGAAAAATGTTGTGTAGCTCCGTCCTGCTGAAACTAATTATCATTGGGGTTGTATCAATTTCATTGGGGTTGTCATCATCTGGGAAAAGTATTCTTAACTCTGGAACTAAGAAATTTTGCAAGAAATCCAAGTAACGCGCGCCAGTTAATGTGCCATCAAAGAAATATGGTCCGATAATGTGAGAATTTATAATTCCAGCCCAAACGTTCACCTTCTCAGGATGAGTATTGGCGTCCATCATCCAGTTGGATTTTCTGTACTCCAGTATCTAAGTTCTGTTTGTTGACTGTTCCATTTAAGACGAATGTTGCTTCATCAGAAAAAATAATGTTTTTTTTTTTTTTATAAATAAAGGATTATCTTGGCATCTATTTGCCATGATTTCGCAAAATTCCAATCGGCGATCAGGTCATCGTCATTAAGTTCTTGAACCAAATGAATTTTATATGGGCGGTATTTTCGTTTTTTAGAAGACGCAATATGGACGTTTTACTAACATCATTATCAGCGGCAATTTGTCTTGTAGGGTTATGTGGATTATCTTGAATATCTAACAAAATATCCACTTTCTGTCCATCGTCTAAAATGCGTTTCCTCCCAGATTTAGGAATATCTGTGACATTTCCAAATTCACAAAATTTGTTTTCTATTCCACTAACCGTAGACTGGGAAATGCGGCGGTCAGGATACTTAGTATTGAATATTTCGCATACCTGCTTCTGCGTTCTTGTTTTATCACCACATCCTAATAATATCAAAATTTTAATTCTTTGGGTATCCGAAAGACTCATTGTTAAAATAATGATCAACTTGACGATCAGCGATAAATAACATAATAGAATAATAAGTTTTCACATATGTAACAAATAAAGAAATTTAAATGTATAATTTTTTCTGTATGTAAAGAAACCCTTTTTACTTCTTTCTTTTTGTTAGGTATTTTGCGCAGCGTATCAGGGAAACCGATACATTTAAGTTGAATGTTGACACAAAATTAACTAAAAACGTTAGATTTGACAGATATTTGGTACATAGGCACTTGATTGTATACATTTCATAATAATAATAATTTTGAATTTATCAAATTTAATTTTCTTAATGAAAATTCAGAAATTCAAAAAACCTTATATTGCTGAATAGATAATTAAGAACCCTTTCAAATGAGCTATCACACGCACCCTTGTTCCATTCAACAATTTTAAAGGGGTATCTGTTACTCCAAAGGGGTTGGAGGGTGAGGTATAATATTATGCTCAAAAAATGTCATTCAAGAATTAAAAATTGACGTGTTTCAGGATTTTACTCATGAATTGTAAATTACATAGATAATGAATTTATCCGTTACTTATGGACCACACTGTTTGTATCTTTACAAATTTAGAAAGATAGAGACGCAATCATATTGAGTCGAAAACATGTACCATAATTAGGGTCCAGAAAGTTTGCTCTAATGCATGGTAAACTGCATTTAACTATCCAGCGCTCCCGTAACGGGACCGGCGTAATATCGCGCATACGGGAGTTCCGGCGCATTAGCAGGATCGTCAGTGGAGTACGTATGCAAGGGCATTAAATACCCGCGTATATAATTTACAAGGCGCTTAAAAAATACGGTTTATACTTTAATTATCATAGAGCTGTATACTGCCGACCCAGCGTTATAGTACACATTTCCGGACCCTAACCATAACATACACCTAAAACCACCTGTTTCGGAAATATTTTATGCTTTTTAAAAAAATTGACAGATGTTAGGGTCAGGAAAAGCCGTCGTAATTTTTTTTAGGTAGTAGGTTCCCATTTATTTTTTTACATGGCGTAGGATAATACATAAAATACTGCATACTTAATATTTAATCAATATGGCTGATGATGAATAGTACTGATAAGTTTGCTCCTCGTTTTTTAAAACATATATACCGGTTCATACAAATGTTAAAAGTGCAATATAAAGATTATTAGGGAAAAAGTATATCAGTGAATATATATTTCTGAAATTACGTTAAAATAAGCTGGGCATTTAATCGAACGGGTTACCATGCCAATTACACGTAAGGTGACAGGAGATATAAAAACAATTGTTGACGTAGCCTTAAAACAAGCCTGGATGAATAAAAGTTTGTAAAATCTATATGTGATAAGGTATGTAATGAAATTATTTCAAACCATCAACAAACAACTTAAAAATGTAAAGAAATAAGTGTCAGCTGTTAAATTTGATTTACACTACATGAAAAGTGAATTAAAAGAATTTCAAGCAAAGTATGATCAGAAATAAAATTAACAACTCATCTACCCATACCGAGAAAAATGAATATACTGGAAAATAAAGACCAACAGTTACGAAAGATAATCTACGTATGTGAGGTTTCCAAGGATTTTGTGGAATAAACTGCAGCTTCGTAAACTAGAATTATATTTTAATAATTGTTGCAGGTACATTCACACTTAATAATCAAAGTAACAATAATGAGAATCGCGGCACAAGCCATGGCTCGGTACCTCGCTTAATATAAAAGTACAAGATAAAAACAAATAAAAAGTTGTAATATAAAACATGAATGTACAAATTTACAGGGATGATACTGAGATATGTCACAGAATTCGAATAAGGCATTCTTCAAATATAAGAAATATATTCTTACGGTTAATACCACAAATATGAGTTTTAGATTTAAGGATTTTTCTTAAAGTTGCCATCTAAATAGCCACGAATTGAAACAGCATACTTTAAAATATAACTGATAAGGTAATAGGTTTATGTTTCTCAAACAGAAAGCGGATCCGAATATTTTCATCGAATTTTTGTCGAGAATCAACCATACTAACATATTTAGATACAGTGTAATTTAATTTAAAATATCTCAGAACTGGAAATAAATAAATTTCCTTAATGAAAAAGGTAATATGTATATACTTGTAATTTTATTAATAAGCAAATACCGAAATAATGTTGTAGTCGGCAAAGATGGTTTACTACGAAAGAAGGGCTCCAAGAACAGTAGTTTATTTAAAACTTATTTAACAGTATTAATAAAATGTTCAAAAATATTAGTGTCTCGCCCTGTACATAACAGGAACAATTTGTAGCATAACGAGTACATTCTATTGTATGCAGATGATTTCAAATAACTTTCAGTCATACCTTATTTTAACCCTGCGGCGGCGCACAGTGGGCGAAAAGTGGGCGACAGTAGATTAAAGGAAAATTGGTCCGACACACGTTTGAGGTTTAAAGAGGGGGGAGGCACCCCATAAGGGACCCCATATCCCAGTAACTTTACAATTAAAGCTTTTAAGCTCCAATAACCGCATACCTCCAACTTTTAAACCCACCAGACCTTACAACATAAGCTTTCAAAACCCCATGACCACATGACTTGAAATTTTATACCCCCATAACCCATAACTCAACTTTTAGACCCCCATCTACGCAAAAAATCAATTTCTCGAGCCCGACAACTCTAAAACTGAAGCTCTTATGCCCAATACCTAATAACCTAAGCTTAATCCACATGACCCCATAACTGAAACTGTTGAACCCCCCACAACCCCATAACTTCAACTTTTACACCCCCAGTTACTGTGCAAAACTCAATATTTCGAGCCCGACAACCCTAAAACTAAAGCGCTTATGCCCGAATATCTCTATAACTTAAGCTTTCAATCCCTATGACCCCACGACTTGAACTTTTACACCCCCATAATCCTATGACCTCAACTTTTAGATACTCATGTGCAATACTCATTTTTCGAGTCCGACAACCCTAAATCTGAAACTCTTATGCCCCAATATCTATATAACCTAAGTTTTTAATCCCCATGACCCCATAACTTAAGCTGTTAAACCCCTATAACCCCCATAACCTCAGTTTTGAACCTTAGATTTTATTTAGGAGGTTTTCTTTGTAGGAGTATAAAACCATTTGCTATAGGGTTCTAAAGGTTCAAAACTTTTTGGGGTTATAGGGGTTTAACAGCTTAAGTTATGGGGTCATGGGGATTAAAACTTATACTTATATAGATATTGGGGCATAAGAGCTTCAGATTTAGGGTTGTTGGGCTCGAAAAATTGAGTTTTGCGTATATGAGTATCTAAAAGTTGAGGTTATGGTGTTATGGGGGTGTAAAAGTTCAAGATGGGGTCATAGGGATTGAAAGCTTAGATTATAGAGATATTGGGGCATAAGAGCTTTAGTGTTAGGGTTGTCGCTCGACAAATTGAGATGTACATGAGGGTCTAAAAGTTGAGGTTATGGGGTTATGGGGGTTCTACAGTGAGTTATGGGGTCATGGGATTGAAAACCTAGGTTATAGAGATATTGGGCATAAGAGCTTCAGTTTTAGAGTTGTCGGGCTCGAAAAATTGATTTTTGCGTAGATAGGGGTCTAAATGTTGAGGTTATGGGGTTATGGGGGTATAAAATTTTAAGTTATGTGGTCACATGGTTTTGAGAGTTTATGTTATAAGGTCAGGGGGTTTAAAAGTTGGAGGTATGCGGTTATTGGAACTTAAAAGCTTTAATTGTAAAGTTACTGGAATATGGGGTCCTTTATGGGGTGTTTATGGGGCTTTATGGGGCCCCTCCTCTTTAAACCTCAAACGTATGCCGGACCAATTTTCCTTTTAATCTACTCTCCAAAACCTGTGAAATAAAAAAAAAATCACAACGATTGAAGTTTTCTGTGGGGAGTTATCTTATTTTGAGAAAAGTTTTGCCGTTTTCGCCCACTGTGCGGCGTTGGTATGGTGGATATCACATGCCCCAGTCATACTTAAAACGCTGAGTTTCTGACCTTTTAGAACTGAAAAAAAAAATTAAAGTTCTGAAGTTTAAATAAAAGGCCGTGTGCTTATGTATACCTTCAAATTACATCTTATGCGACTTGTTGCCACATTGCACTCGAAGTTAGACGTGACGCATGTGTAAATATTATTCGTTAAAGTGTTCTGGGATACTACATACTCCACCATACCAAAAGTGTTAGCAATTTGAAAAAGTTTTTTGAGGTAAATATTACCTAATCAGTTGTTTATACCAAACGGCTTATTTATTTCATATGACTGGTATTATTTGTGCTACTTCATTCGAAAACACCCTATACGTATTAATTTATTCTACACTAGCATCGACGCCTGTCGTTTGCCATAAAGATAAAATGCTCTAATCGTTACTTCGAGTATACAATTAAGTACGAACAAATGAAAATTAGTTTTCAACTTCCTTTCATTCCATGGACCACAGAAACTATGGGTACTAATTGTTGAACCCGTTATTACGTTCTAGATCATAAACTTTATAGCGTAGCACCAGTTACTTCAAGTGAATTGCAACCAAATGCTGCATGTAATTTTATTACAAACTGTCCCATCCATCCAGAACTATTTCTCACGCTAAACACAAATTAAAATGAATGATAGCTGGATAGATACTAAGTTTTAATCATCTGATAATTCAAATGGACAATAGTACAAAAAATGAGGTAAGGAATAGTTTTTGTGGATCTTCTAATCCGATTGATTAGAGCTACAAACTGACTGAATATTAATTATTTTGCGGTATGTTTTCTACCTACTTCATTTTTTAAATCGATGTTATCTATCAATAACTACGAGAATTATTAACTATCTAGAGAAACTAACGAGAGTCAGGATTATTTTTGTTTTCTTTAAGCTCTATGTTGTGTTAATATATCCAGGTCATGATAGATGGACGTTTTAAAAATGCAGTACATATTGGAGTGTGTTACATCAATATATTGGTAACAAAAGTACTGTTTAAATAATCTCATGAACCATGATATTCCCTTTTGATAAAATTAGGAAACATGAAAAATTTCTCTTCTTTACTCGTATATTTAAACGCTTAAAGGGGGGTCGTATATTTGGTTGTGGTCTTACATTGTGGTCTTACAATCATAGGAATCATGGGATCATTGGAATCTTGGGATCATTGGAGTTATTAGGGTCTTGGGAACATTGGTGTAATAAGATCATAGGAGGCATGGGCTCAGTGGGGTCATGGGATCAATGAGGTCAATTGGATTATTAGGAGCAATAGGATAATTGGCGTCTTGGGGTCTTAAGATTTCATGGGTCATGGGGTCATTAAGGTAGTAGGATCATTGGGGTCTTAATATCATTGGGGTGGTCTTGTGATTATGGGGATAATTGGGATCATTGAGGTCAATGAGATCATTGGCGTCTTTGGATCATATGTGACATAGACTTATGAGATTATTAGAGGAAACTGGATTATTGGAGTCATTGGAGTCTTTGGACCATAGATACTATGGAATTATTAGTGTATTGGGATCATATGTAAGTGTCATGGGATTATTGAGGCAATATGGAATTTGATATTATCTTGGAATCTTATGGGTCATGGATTATTGGGATCAATGGGCTTATTGAGGCAATATGGTCATTGGCGTCTTGTGATGATTGGGGTCTTGGGATCACCGGGGTCAAGAGACCATTGAAGTAATTGGATTATTGAGGTCAATGGATTTATTGGGGCAAAGGGATCATTGACGTTAATGGGCTAATTGTCAATACCATAATGGACAATAATCAATTATGGATTATAATATCAATAATGGACAATAGGATCATTCGGGTCATGGGATCAAGAATACTGAGAAAACATTTGTAAAAAATTGTAGAGTGCAAATGATTGTAATTTCCATGTATGTAGACTGCAGTATGCATAATATTAATTGTAAGTTTAACAATTTTGGAAAAGTAATAATGAAAGTAATTCTATGTTGCTGAAAATTGTAGTGCTATAAGTTAAACTATATAGTATACTCGGTGCACCAAAACGGCTGTTAGAGACTGGGCGGGTGGAGGTTTAAGACTATCACTATAGGAACATGTTCATGTATTTTAATATAAAATACGATAATAATGTTTAAAATTATGGAGCAATAAATTATGTACACGCAATTACTGAATTTCCATTCTAAATTGAAAATAGCTAGAAAAAAGCAAGGTTGTCAGATATATTTTCTAAAATTGCTAAGCTCACTATACAAGTATACTTTATACTTCAGTAAACTGTTAGTTCGTGACGTTCTTAGAAAGCTAGTTTGTAATTATTTAAAAAAAAATACATATATATATAAATTTATTAGTTAGCATTAAAATAAAGCGTTAAAAATTGCTGGAAAAAAATAATTATAAATTAAAACAACCATGTATATTACTATACTTAAGAAAATTTTGAAGAGCCGGCAACGCCTGAGTTGCCGCAGCAGCGAATGCCCTGTGAATTCCGATCCAGTATACTATTGGATTGCTTTGTATCTAATACTCCTTAAATACTTATTCGGTCCACTGTACCATAAAATTTTTACGACGTCGTTAAAATGATTTACGATTTTGGTAATTCTACTTGTTTAAGACACCAGTGACGTGTATTTCAGCTGGTTTATTTACACAGACAATTTTTTGAGATTGTCTGGCTAAATGAACATTATTTACAGCAAATTATATTACAGATATTAAGAGTTTTGTATGCAGGCTAATTTTAATCTCCTATATTGATTTGAATGAAAAAAATTATTTCACAATTTTCGAATTTATAAAAAAGATATATGCACGCCCATGGAATCATAAAGTGTCACCGCTTTTTGTTCCTCAGGCCTATTTATCATTTTCAATTAAAAGTAGAAGGACTATACAGTTAATTATATACAATAATGATGTACATAAGATCATCCAGTTAACTGAAAGAATGCGTAAATTACATTCATAGTTATTTAGTTATTTAGTTATATATATGAATAGCCAAAGTATGACTACAAAAATTAATTTAGAGATTTGGTCTAATTAAATGTGGAAAAATTAGATGTGGAAGTAATGATTCCATTGGGAGCGTTTTTTAATAACAAAAGAAGTTTTACATTTTATTTGAAATATTTTCACTCTATTTTCAATTCATTTATATCAAATCCATTAAATCTACAATTCTTTCATATTTTGTATTTATTTTCACTTTTAAGTTTTTTGTATCTTCTTCGTTGGTTTTTTTATACTTTCTACTTTATAGGAGTAATATTATCGAACCTTAAATGTCTCGTCGCAAGTCTTCCCGTTTTCTCGTAGACGATCCCCAAATACAAGTGCCCAGAATAACTTTCAATATAAAATTGACCTTGTTCTGTAAAATTTTAAAAATAATAATGTTCGTGGAGAGACGTCGTAAATATCAGCCTTTAAATCCATTTTCATTGTACAATACTAGACTTCTGAGGAATTATCCGCACACCCGGGATTTATCGTACCGTTATGTTACAATAAAAATCGACACGAAAGGTCAGGATGCATACATCACTAGGAGATGTGTTCCATCGAAGAATGAAATCGACAAAATTGTGCCCGTACCTTTATACGGCTTCGTGTAGTCAGGCCCTTCCTTTCCTCTGAAAATAAAGTGTAAAGAAACACGATACGTGATAGAAGGAGATATTGCTTTTAGAACTTTATTTCTGTTCTGACAAAGATACACTCCTTCAGATTTGTACGAATGAGATACTCTACAGAAATTGAACAAAATGAGATACTCGGCAGCCATTATATTTTACGTCTACTATATTTAATTTCGTAACCTTATCAAGTGACAATTTGTTTTGAATTGGTGGAGTAAGGAATCTATATGATTAATAAAAAAATAAAACAGTGGGATGGTCGTGACATTATTTTATTTAAAAATTTAAAATAGAAAGTTATGCATAGGACTTACCATGTTTTAATTAAAATGTTAAACTATATAGTATACTCAGTGCACCAAAAAGGCTCTTAGAGGTTCAAAAAAAAATCATAAACCTCGCATCACACGCAAGTGTCTAAGGTCTAACAAATATGTCAGACACAACTGTTCTTGCTATTATTCCTCTCAGGATCGTCCCTTATATAGAGGTAAAGTCATGATATATGACGATATCAATGGCGACGCAAAGGCTCAAATACAAAGGTGGCAAAACAATATAGGCATCAAATACAATAAACCGGGTATGTATTACTTCCACATCCAGGTAGAAGAGTGGAAGTATAGAAGGATAGTAATATATTATAAAAGATTTTAAAAAAAAATTTAATTGGCTAAATAGACCTAAAATGTTATGAAACGACGACTTTTTAATTTTAACTGAAAAGAAAATTCTGTCTGTCTGTTAATCTTTTTTGTATACACGATAAATCGAAACATGTTAAGAAATCAACTTGAAATTTGGAACAATTATGTATCATGATGAGATCTGGAGCTGATTATATTTTGAGCTTAATCGTTTCAGGGGCTGGGGGATAAATGGGGGTAATATACCTAATTTTTCCTTGTCTATAGGTAATTCGCAAACGATGCAAGATTTCAAATGTGAGACGCATGTACAACATAACAGATTCTGCAAATATAAATGCCTTTAGCTTACTAGCTAGGGGAGTAGGGGGTTTGGAGGGGGTAAGGGGCATTGGTTAAGCTAAAAATGAACGAAATATGCAGCCTTTAAATACAACACCGTTATACTATCGTCTTTACTAAACTAAAACCATCATTGTGAATAATCATCTCTAGAATATGAACACAAATAAAAAAAAGTCTAAATTATTAAAAACTGCGGCACCGTAAATTCAATAAAGGTATCTGAATAAAATATACTAGGCAAATATTCAACGATCCGCTGAGAATTGTTCAACAGCCTCAACTCTTGAGACGGTTCAATATCCCTAGCGAGTTTTTACTAGAGATTTAAAAAAAGAAAATTGCAGCTTCGTCCATGATAAGTGTCTGGAGACTTACCGTACAATTTAGCCTTGTCGAACAATTTCGTATAGTTTTACGTGCAACATTTTAATCTTCTTTCTCTTCTCAAATATTACTGCTCACATTTAGGCGAAGTATGTAGGCGAAGTTTCTCTCAAGTATATTTCATTACACCAGATTCTTCCAATCCTTCCACAGTGTCTATAAAAACTGCCTGTTGCCTAAATGATCCAAAACGGACGCTGGGTTTTTGAGCCGAGGGTTCGAGCGACGTCTTTAATTACTAATTCCGTCCCCTGAAACCGCCTCCGGTCGACACAAGAAGGTAATTGAGTGCGGCATAAACACCGAATTGCTGTTTAAACCCTTTTCGTTCCCGCATAGTGACTGGTAAGTCGGCGCCCAAGTAACAAAAAATAACTGTTCCAGTTTGCCCGTCGCGAGATTTATTGTATTCGTACGGACGTCGCAAAAAAAATTGCTTAATAACGTTTGGCGAAGGATAATAAATTGCCACATTTGGCTTAGTGTTACATTACTATTTTTCTATTTGTATAGCCTAGCTTAAGTCTTGCTTTAGACTTGAGGAGGAGAAGCCTTTAGATATGTACGAGGTTCGATCATTTTCGTGAAATAAAAAAAAAAAGTATGCCGTGGAATCGATTTCCCATATTTTGAATTATTACTCTTAGAGCTGACAAGTTCTGAAGTTTTTATTTAATAAGAATAGTACATTACTGCCACTGTCATTGCATAACACATATTTAAGAAAAAAAAACATGTACAACAAGATCCTAAAAATTATAAATTTAAATTAAATGAGTGCCGTGTCCATCTTCTACTTTCAGACATGGTCTCATTATTCTTTTCACAGAATCTTAAACGTTGGTGAGCACTTGGGGTGAGTTAATCTACTGAAATTTATTTGTAATTTTTGTCGGTAGGTCTTCTAAATTTTCACAATGGGTTTTGAAAACCGAGTTTTTAACCTTTAGAGGACGGGCATTTGGGGCTTATGATCCCTGTAACAAAATGCATAAAATGCATAAAAAAATCATACATTGATCATGGATAAAGTGTTGATCGTGGGATGGGCCAGTATACTGGTTTTCCCGTTCGGAAGGGTAACGCTAATGTTAAATTTTTCTACTTTGAAAACATTCAATTATTTGACTTGAGAAAAAATTGTCTTAGTAAGTTTTGATATCGCTCTTCACGAATCTGTTATTACATTTTTGAAATTCAAAATGGCGGATGCAAGTTAGCAGTTGCTGAATCAATCATATTGAATTCCAAAAATACCACAGATGCCATATTTATCATTAGCAATTCCTAAATAGTAATAGAGAAACAAATGAATAGAGATTTTATTCCACAATTGATTGATTTAAAAACTTTTCGTCGCCATATTGGGTCCGCCATCTTGAATTTTTAAAATCCAATTTCAGATTCGTAATCAGCGACCTTAAAAACTCATTTGTATGGTTTCAGTCCAAATTCTAGCAAATTTAAATTTTTGTCCCTTATATACCTAGGATTTGTCCGCCATATTAAATCTGCCATCTTGAATTTTTAAAATCTTACTTCAGATTCGTCATTGGCGACCCTACAACCAAAAAATAATGAAGTTTGAACAAAGGCGAGGAATCTTTTCTTTGAGCCGGTATACTGGATTTCTCGTCCTCTAAAGATTAATGTGTCGATAAAAAGTGGCACGGCGTGAGATCGAGGGACCGACTGTAATGGTCACCTAACTAGCATATTATGACTAACGATTTGGTCTTAAATCATCCTTTAAAACCAAATATTTAAATTATCTAGTGTTACGTGAATTCGTCCTATCCTGACGTCGCACCATCCTGCTGGAAGTAGTCTTGTTACATCTCTACATCGTATAATGCGTTTATGTAAGGTTTCTAAAATTTCATTATGGTATCGCGTCGATTTCTTTTCTGATTAACTTGATTTCGAAGACACGCTTAAAAAAAGTCAGTCCAATTAATCTTCTTTTCTGCCAAGCCAAATTTCTGAGAGTACAGAAGCTTTTCTATGTATATAGAGAAATGTGGATTTTTCAGAGTTCGACATGTTTCATCTAAATTCTCATTTGTTGACAATTAACATTAGAGGTAGAGCTATACCATGTAAAACCATACCCAAGGTTTTTTTGAACACCTTTATTGATTATCTATAAATCACTCTGAAAACTGCATTCGCTGCGACTGGTCGTCTGGTAACAATTCTTAGATTGACCTTAGACGATAAGCGTGCATATATTGGTTGTCACATTTCAAGATTGTATTGCAGGTTACGTACGATACATTTACTTGCTAAATAGGGGTTTGTGGGTGTTTATTAACTATTTGTCTCACTTTTTTGACTTTCTGTGCAATGTGAGTTTTAAGGTCTCCCTCTTCTTTCTATTCACACTTCCTCTTTCCCTAAACACGCAAAACTTCGTGAAATCGAAATCCATGACTTTGTGTGGAATAAACTGGCCATCAACCCTTCTACCAAATATACGAATCTCTCCTTTTAACGTAAAATAAAATAGATCTTAGATAATAAAACATGTTTTTATGTTCCTTACACACAAGTTTTACTGGTATTAGTATAGCATATGTACATATTTTCTGTGTTATCTAATTTATCTGCTTCAACCACTTTTTTTAATACCTCTCCCACGAGATAGGCGTGGGAGAGGTATTAAAATTTGTGTTAAGAACTTTGTTCGACTGTTTTTCTAATTTAATCTACACCATTAACTCCTACCTGATTATTGTAAAAATCTATTTATTCACATAATTTGGTTAATAACGATGTACAGGGTTTTCATTTATATATTGAAATCTACCTACAGGATTTATTAGGCAAAATATAAAAATATTATTATGTCAAAGTTTCAGTAAAATATGTTCTCTACTTATTTTAAGATTATCAAAATTAAAAATTAAACAGCGTAAAATTACAAAACCAAACATCTTATTCATTGTCAATGGAACACCCAAATCGTGACTGCGATATTCAATTGTTAATTTTGATAAGCCTAAAAGATAATGGAGAAAATTTACTGAAACTTTTATACTTACAATCATTATTTTTCTGTTTCGCATAACAAACCCTGTAGGTGGGTGTCAAAATATAAACGAAATGTCAAACCCTGTACATGCTAATTAAATTTTATTTTATATATTTAGTCATTTAGGAATTTGCATTAGGTAAAGGTTATGTTTATTACCCTCATTTATACCCCAACTCTTTAAGTGATTAAACTCAAATATACCTTGTTGCCGATTTCCAACAATTTTTTAAATTGCTAACAATGTTGAATTTCTTTTTTAAAATGGCTTTTAAAATGTACAGCATTATATAGGATATACCATTTAAATTTTGAAGTTTATTAATATTGCCAAAATAAATACGTTTTCTAGTTATAAGTGTGCCAAATTTTATTTTTATTTGGCTTCCAGTTTTCAAGAAACCTCCTATCTGAAACTTCGTTTGCTATCCTGTATTTCAGGATATTTGAATTACCGAAAGGTCACTGAGAGTCAGCGTTTGTACTATATTTTATATTTTTATGTTTAGTCTTTTGCGGGATAGCTAGACCCATATAATTTCATTCTCCGTTGCTTTCCAGCCGAACCAAGCCAACACAACTGACGGAATTTGTCACATGTCACTCCATTTTTGCGTAGACGGTCCCCATATATGTATGTACATGCGTCCAAATGTATTGTCCATACTAAAAAGAGGAGTGTTATTTACAATAGGAATAAGTTCAAGTTAACGAGTTTATATTGGACTTCTGCTTCACTATTTGAATACGGAATCACAGTTAGTGTTCAGGGTTTTCGTTTACATTTTGACACCTACCTACAGAATATACTATACGAAATAGAAAAAAACTTCTAACACAAGGGTTTTAGTAAATTTTCTCTATTACCTGTTAAGCTTAGGTCCCTATCTAAATGAACATTTGAACATCGAAAAGTCAAAAAAACGCAAAAAACATAATTTTCTTGCGAAATATTTAGATTTAAAACTTAATATTTATATTGGAATTGTCGAGCTCTAGAATGCCATGAGAAAACAGCTAGTTTTGTACACATTCTATTTCATTTTGACGCTTATAAATAAGTAAGCAGGTACTTTTATGTTATTCTGAAAAGTATCAACATGTTTAATTCTTTATAAATAATAATTCATCTATTTTATTATAAAATATTAGGATGTTCCTCTAAGTTTCTAGCTACCAATTTGGTTATTCTCCTAACATTCTTTGATTGCCTAAAATGGGAAGTATTCTCTCAAATGTATTTTAAGGAATTTTTGAGAGTTACAATACATATTATACATTATTGTATACATTTTTGAAATTAGGTGAAAGAGTTCTTGCTGAAAACTTATTGAGAAAAAAATTGAGGTGTGTTTCGGTTTGTGACTTTTCGATGTTCAATTGTTAATTTTTATAAGCTTCAGAGATATCAGAAAATGTACTAAAGGTACTAAAACTTCTAGATAAGAAGTTATTTTCTATTTCGTATCTCGTATAATAGGATAGGTAGATAGGAGCCCGTAGGTAGGATACAAAATATAAACGAAAATCCTGTACCTAATCAATTGCCATGATTTATTAAAAAAGCGCTTAGTTTCAGTCTAACTTATTTTTACAGTTTCCCTTTGTTTTTTAGAACTGACCTGCCCCGTGTACTTCGATGGATGGTCCTGTTGGCCAGAGACTCCCGCAGGCTTCGTGGCGAATCAATCTTGTCCAGATTTCATTCCTGGATTTGAAGCTTCAAGTAAGTTTATTATGGCACTCTACCTCGGACGAGAGCACACAAAAAATATTTGATCGTTCATCACTTAATACAGTCGAGAAATGTACTGGATATTGAATTATGTGATACAATTAAACACCGATTCAATACAGTCAGTTTTTGTAGGTATTTCTTATAAGTCTCCAAAATTAATGAAGTATCAAGAATGATATTGATTTAGGTACAATAAAAAATAAATTGATTTAGGTTCTATTCGGTAACACATTTTCTCCTGCAAAATATTGATCTTTCGTAATTTTTTTCTTGGTAAATACGAATATCGCTCTGAAAACATTCTATTTTTTCTTAATAATTCTTGTAACAGTTGTACTTTTTTAGTTAAAACAAGAAATGTTACCGTGAAATAATATTATCTACTTGTCTAGTCAGTGTACGTAATGTAATAATTACGATGTATAAATAGGAGTGACAATTTCCAGGTTTAACCTTTCAAGGACTAATCCGTCTTTAAAGAAAGCTATAAAAACTTTAGATAATATTACGGATTTTAGCTGCTGTTAAGTTAACGAAATGTATATGATGTGAGCAACAGAAGGCATAATGGGTGTCCTCTAATTAATGGTATACATCAAAACCACATATTTCTTATGTCAAAGTATTAGTAATTAACCAAACATACCTTAGTCCAAAAGTTGATAATAACCAAGATACAGGGTGTCAAAGTTGAAATTTGGTTTTCCTTTTTTTTTTCAATAAATTCTGAATAAATAGGAATAATGGCATGAAATTAGAGATTCGGGGGTTTTTGAGGCGAGAAAGTCAAATTTGTTCGAGCTTGTTTCAAAGGACACAACTAAGTATTTTGCGGTTCACTGTATCGCTTTGAATATAAAAAACATCGATTCTTCTATATCTTTTACGCAAAAAGGTCCACTTTGTTGGAGTCGCTAGGATTAACTGTTTTCGAGATATTTGCATTTGAAATTCCTAGTTGTACTTAATCTTGATTCAGAGATCTTAAATAGTTTTTTAAAGTAGGCCTTGCCTGAAACAAAATTACAATAAAAACGAAACAAATTTGTTTACTGTCAAAGTCAAACTTTTACGTTATTATCTGCTTTAAACAACTCTTGAAAAGTGTTTATTTTAAGTTAAGTGCAAAATGCCGAGACATAATTTGTTTTGTTTTAAAGTCTTTTTGTTACAACATCCTTCTATTTTGGTGTAATATTCATTCCACAAAATCATGGACCAAAATATGATGTTTTCTTACGAAAATAAGTGAATTTTTAATTTCACTAATCGTTAATGCTACTCACCACTCCCTAAGGCGGTGCTGTTAGGATCCACGATTCTTCAAAACACGGTTTCAAACAACTTAAATCAACTTAATTGGCTATAAAATACTATCCATAATATTACTTTTTCTGTGTACTAAATTTATCGGACCACAATTCCATAAAACAACGTTTAGTTAGCACCATATGACATATACGAGTCTTCTTTGCCATTTGTGTAATAAAATTTCAATTAATATTTTACCTTAGATATTACTCACATGCGGGTGGTTCATATTTTCATGTGAACATATATTCATATTGAATATATAAAAATGGTTTTTTATTCGTCACTTTTTGCCGTAATAAGAAGTTACCGGTAAAATAACTTTTTTAAATAAATTCAATTTCTCATCTAATAATTATAAATATATAAATATTATGCATAACTTGCATAATATTTATATTATGCAAGTGAATATAAAGGTGCATTGAAAATGCAATTTTCGTACAATGCAAAATGAATCGATCTGATTTATGTATGTATTTATTTGTTTCTGGTATTCACTTAACGTGGTTTGTGGTTTTCATATAACAGGGTACGAATTTCAACTTTATTGGGATCTTGTCAGTCCCGCTGGAACACGTCGAGTTCTGTTTATGCACACCAGAACGCAGTTCACATGTCACCAGTATAAGAGGGTTGATTATAATCTTTATTCCTATGATTTTCCAACTTTAATAAATCTCATAAAAATAGAAGAGCCTTTACCATCACCGAGGCGAAACCGGTCTGGATGATTAAGCTTGCTTCAGAACACCGAGATTAACCTGAGGACACGTAGAGATCGTATCAACATCAAGATCCCTATGAAACCACAAGAGTTAGCTGAAGTGGACGCACTAATAGACGATGAACTTCCGGCTCTCAAAGATCTGGCAACTTAACGAGGCCGTCTACAGCGCCGCGAAGCGACTACCGGAAGGGCGAAGTGAGAGGTCGCCTGAATGGATGGGAAGAAATAAGTGGCGATTACAACACGTTGAGGCCAAAATTCAGTCGGCAAGGCAACAAGCTTCCCGGATGCAATGTATGGTGGATTTTTTGGTGGGCGGCAGAGCATTTACGCCTAAGATCAAGTGTATTGTCAAGATCAAGCGCCGTCTAGCTAGAATTTACAATTCTTGGCTAAATGAAGGGCAGCAAATTCCAAGTCGGATTGTCGAAGGACGCACTGTGCTTCTTCCCAAAAAGGGAGATTTGTCCGATCCCCGCAACTACCGGCCGATTACCTGCCTCAATACCTGCTATAAGATATTTACACGTATCTTGTATGTCAGGGTGAGGGGGCGATTATGCCGGTGTTGCAAGAAATAAGTGAACAGCGTGGGGGGAAGAAGAAACGTAGAGGGTTGTAGGGAGAACCTGGTGATAGACTATGCTGTCACCCAAGACTCAATCCAATATAAACGCAAACTCTCCATGGCTTGGATTGATTACCGTAAGGCTTTTGACTCAACATCACATCAGCTTTTGGTGTACTTGCTGAAAAGCCTTGCGGTGCCTACCCCACTAGTGAGATGCATAGAAAACCTATTGCCGGTTTGGAAGACTCGCTTTACCATTACATCGGGTATGCAGCGGGTCATAACTGAACCGGTAACGTTTAGGAGGGGCGTATTTCAGGGAGATTCCTTGAGTCCTCTCCTATTTTGCATCTCAATGCTGCCGCTTACCATTGCCCTGCGATATACTCGTGGGTATATGTGTGGACCACCGAGAAACCGGGGGCATGAGATCAGCCATTTATTGTATATGGATGATCTCAAACTATACGCCTCCGGGGAGAGAGACCTCCGCCAGTCTCTAAGAGTGGTAGACGAGTACACACGGGATGTGGGCATGGAATTGGGATTGGACAAATGCGCAGTGCTCCATCTCAGAAGAGGACGATTACCGGGTTTACCTGAGGATATGCAAATTGCCGACGGAAACGTCATTAGACATCTTGACGTTGGAGAGACTTATCGATACCTGGGGGTTGAACAACAGCGTACTCATGACGCCGCCCAGGTGAAAGAGGCTCTCCGCGGCAAGTACAAACACCTTGTCCGGAAGATTTGGTCTTCCCAACTCTCCGGGCAAAACAAGGTGTCTGCAACAAATATGCTTGCTGTACCGGTCCTGAGCTACTCCTTCGGAGTTGTGAAATGGACAGTCGGCGAACTGCGACAATTAGACAGGGACACCCGGAAGATGATGCATATGCATCGGGGATTACACCCTAGATCGTCCGTTCCCCGAATATACCTCTCACGTCATCGAGGGGGTAGGGGACTTCTAAGCCTGGAGAGTATGCATGGTAAAGTGGTTTTGGGTTTGGCGTATAAGATTCTAAGGAGTTCGGACCCCCTCCTGTGTCTAGTGAAAGATCACGAACTAGCGGGAGCAGAGCCGTCGAAAAACTTGGTCTCGATTTTGAAATTAGACGAGGAGGTCGACGAGGTGTCATGTTGGGTGGATTACCGAGTTGCAAACCGAATCGTCTAGGAGCCCAAATGAAAGCTGCCGAACAGAGAGTTCTGTTTGAGCAGAATGTTGGCAGACCCGTGCATGGTGGCTTTTACAGGAACATCGATGCGCTAGATCTGTCAACAAAGCTGACCTTCCGATATCTTAGGTCAACAATTTTTAGTTATTTAGTTTAGTTTAGTTTAGTTAATAGTTAGTTATTAGTTTTTTAACACATGCGTCGTAATTCAAATAAGTTTTTTATACACAAGATCATTATGTAATTTGAATTTACTTAGGTAACCGTAGGACATCAATAATAATAATAATAATAATAAACTCACCCTATAATTACTCCGAAGAGTAACCCCTTAGGTCCTCTCAGGGACCTGTGCGGGAAGGAGTGGCTGCTCAAAGTAATCTTTCGGGAGAGTAAAGTTCGGATTAAGGTAACATTATATGTGTACATAACTTTTTCTGATATGACTCACTTCTACTGAGATTTTCGCTCTTAAACACAAGGTAGTACACGAGTATAGCTAAATGCAATTTTTCAAAAAATAAATATTGTACTGCTTGAAGTAATGTAATAAAATCTGGTACATAGTAGGAGCATAGCAGGAGCTGAATGGAACCGTTTAAATTAATATAAGAAATGTTTTAATAGCCACTGTTGAGATGTAGGTATGGGGTAAATTACCCTTAAGTTTTTTCTCTCCTAATTTTAGCACTTGTGAGTTTTTCCTTGATTAGAAAAAATCTTTCGCGTTTTTTCGATTTCTCAGTTCCAATAAAAAAAGAAAGCTAGAATATATTTCCTCATCTTTGTAGGAAAATGCAAGCAACTTTTTTTTTTTTTGGTAATACAAGATACCTGCTCCCAAAAAAAGGTAAAGGCAAACATTATCATAAATTAATATAATATTGCTATTTGAAGCGTATTATATTATGTTAAAATTTTGAATGATTATAAAAAAGTTTATGAACCGTATACAAAACATTTTTACAAACTTTTCAGGAATCCAATTAATAATAGAACTTCGTAATGCCGGTCTGATCTTATTGTTCCAAATTTAACCGACATTGATCCAAATATATACAGTCCTGAAACCTAGCGGTTATCTTAATAATGTCATTCCTTAGTTTATCCCCAATGTAAACGTTTCATATTTAATATTCTATTATACCCTTGCCCTGGCAAGACGTATATGAGATGTCCAAGACACTAGATAAATTATTTAACCCACGACATAGATAATTCGTAGAGTAATTGCTTGTTTGTAGTTACCCAACGGCTTCTAGAAAGGGTTTGTATTCGCATCAATGTCTATAGTACACATTTCTCGCAATTGTGCTTGATTTGTATATTTCACTGTTACACACTTAGGATTAATGCTATTTATGCAGCTCCAATTTAGCTGATGTACGTGGGTGGAACAGGGAACAGTAGAACAGTAGAAGACAAACATATAGGTAGAGACTAGTCATTGTAACGTAAATAACGACCAAGTTGGTAAAAAGGTCAAATAGTTATGATTCTTTACATGTTACGACGAATATGAGGAGTACAAAGCCAAGCTTGCGAATTCTAAAGACTTGTGGAAGCTGAAGTATAGCGAAAAAACATGGAAAATTTCGCACTTTTTTCAGTTTTCTTGCTTTTACTCCTAAACCAAGCTTCTTAACAAAAACACTTCCATTATACAAATTAAAGAAAAATAAATTCTGCCTATGTCAAATAATGACTATGTCAAATGTCGAATTCGAGTGAGTTGTGTAGTCGCAAGTCAAAAATCGGAATTTTTTTCCATTTTGGGCAAAATTCCCACTTCATTGCGGTTATTGAAACGAATATTTCAAATGAAAAACTTATTAAACAAAAGTTGTAGAATATAAAATTCCGCGTCCAATGAGTGCCAAAAATTTGAAATTTGGTTCATTTTTAGCGATTTAATGACATAATTTACAAAATTGTCATCCCATGGGATTTTCACCGGATCCCTTATTCTTCCTATACCTCAGTTGGAATGTAAATAACTATCATGTAGATGTGGCCACTCAATTTTAAACGCAATTTAATGATATTGACCCAACAATAATGAATTTGATTAGTGCAAATCAATTAAATGAGTGGTATCGCTTAATTAATAAATAAACTTTTACAAAATACCTACATAACTTTCTTCTTCAGAAACTTCAGGGCAATTTACGAAATGTTGAAAAAACACAAACTTTTACCACAGTAAAAATAAAATCTGGATATTTGGGGAGAATGCCGGTTTGGGGTAATATAATAACGGTGCGCTCGGAGCGTAGTTAGACGGATGTGGAACATCTGTCGATGTTGATGTTGACATTGTTAATACACCACACGCGAACATGAAAAAGTCATAATCATCGGAGAAGACGTTGACCTGGTGCTTCTCAGCAGTTTGGCACCAAGCATTGGTAATGTGTATCTGCACAAACGTGGGAAAGGAGAATCATCTGGAAAGTTATACTCACTCTCGAAAAAAAATCGTGTGCTACAGAAACAAACAAAAGTTTCTTAAATTGAGGTTTAAACATTTTTGAGTCCGCAACGAGCACCATCAAACTAAGTCTTGCCCTCCCTCCAACATCTGACGCTTCCAGACTACACGCCATGCGGGCTTATCACACCATACAAAAATGGTTGGGGAACGAGAAGAGCCCGACAGAATGGGGCTGGATTCGAAGTCTAATCGGTCTATGGTTTTCGATCATTTGTCAGTCTCATTTTTTGTATAGGGGAACATTTTTTAATAAATTTGGACAAATTTGGATAAATCCTCTCATTAAATGCTTCGGGAACACACCTGATTTAATTATATAAATATAATATGTAAGAAATATTAAATATGTATGCCAGTGGGTGTACTAAATATTGGGCTGCAAATTTTAGGATTTTAATGGGGATACAATCATACCCGCTAGATGAATTATTAACAATTTCCTTAAAACCTTATCTCACAAAAGAAGAAAGAGTTAGGAGCATTTTGTTCACTGGTGCCCATCAAGAGTACCATATTCTGTGGCCAACAAGTCTTTGGCTATTTTCGAAAAGTAGTAATTACTAAATGCATTACATATATCAAATTTATTATTTATAATATTTCCGTCAAATTGAATTTGGGTGATAGTGGATGGATTACTAGTACTGGTTGACCTATCTATGCTAGCATTAACAATTTTCCAGATTTGTTGGCCTAAATTTATTGGAACTAAATTTTTTTAGTAATAGAATTCCTGTTTCTTTGACTGAATTTTGGTTGCAAATATTTTTTTGACCTTTTTATCCAATTTCTTACTTAAATTGTAAATATTGATATTCCTAAATTGTTTGTTCAGGTTCAGGTTCATTTTCAAAACTATTGAGTTTTTCTTTAACACTAACTCAACTGTTATAGTTACATTTGTTATATAACTGTCAACTGTTATAGTTACATTTGTACTTCTTGAACAATGAAACAATGAAACAATTGTATTTGATGTTTTACGTTGTTTTTTAAGTCCATTTTGACAGACAGACTGTTCGTAAGTTGTTAACTCTCTCTCTCTCTCTCTCTCTCTCTCTCTCTCTCTCTCTCAGAAAAATTTTAGTTGAAATCATAAAGATAGCTGCGAGGTCCTAATTCTATATCATACAATATGAAAAATTATTACTATGGATCACTGGTGGCTGGTCGAACTTCAAACTTTTGTATTTTCGTAAGAAAGTCTGGAATCCACATAATATTTTATGGGTGGTTCCTGACCCAAGTCGAAGGCTATAATAAAAAAAAATAATTTGCCGTTTTCTTCTGGTGGGGCTCGTTTTTTTTTAACTAGTTTTTTTCCCACAAGTTTCGTTTGAAGATTTTTTTTGCTACTGTAGAATATTACATAGGTCCAGTAATCATACCCTCAAATATGATGTGGATCCCATGCTCCGTTATGAAAATAAAATAACTTCAAATACCACCAGTGTGCACTGCTCTGAATGCAGATAAAAGATACACTAAGCGATAATGTTTTGAAATGTTATAGTGATTTCAAAACCTTAAGATAGGCAGCAATTCGATAAACATCCTCTGTAGAAGAAATATCAAGGTTGAATAAATAAAAAAATAAAAAATTTGCCAGCTTATCCGACCATAGGCTCTAATCTGCTGTTATAATTATATTTATATTTTATAGGATTGTTTTGTTGGCACTACCAGAATAATGCATTTAGTTATTAATGTAATGTATTAGTCTAACAGTTAGATGAATACGTTTTGAATTTAAAAATTTGAAGTTAAAAATTTTCAACTAGTATTTAAAATGTTATTTTATGAAAGGCCTTTGTACATTTTCAAACTGGGAATGTATGCGCCAAACTAAAGTGATATCTATGGAGAGTACAATAAATACCTTCTGTACGCGGGTAGTAAATTATTGCTTCGGTGTATGTAACGTACATATATCCATAAATTATTTGTAATCGTTTTAAACTACAACGTTGTTCGCTGTACTAGGAAGCTTTCACAATATATTTTGATTCCGTGTTTGGAAAATGAATTAATATATCGAAAGTTGTCCAAAATAAAATTACATTGTGCAGATGTTGCACAGATTCTGTCCATCGTATTTACTAAATTGAATGTGATCTATATAAAGGATATTCAGCGTATCGTAGATCGTTGCAATTAGTATAGAAAAAAAAACTGAATATTATATCATTCATTAGTGAGCTTCTCAGTTTATATAAAAAATTTAATTTGAAGCCGATTATGAATTACATTATTATTAATTACATTACTATACATTATTATTATGTGTTTTTGCTTCCATTTAGAAGCCTATTTATTTTTATATATTCATATATTCCCTGAACTCTACATCAAAGCTCTACTCATCCCATGAATATTGGTCTAAATACACCGATATACAAAAAAGTGTTATTTACTGTAAATTACGTCACCATACCTATATAAGATTGAATCTGCTCGCGAATAAGTTGATACCGCTGAATCTGCATCCGCAGTTGGTTTAAGCTCATAAAGTCATAGTCCTAAGTCCAAGAAATGGTCTAAATTTGTCAATTATCTCATTTATATAATTGTTTAATTTTATTTAGGGTGGTCCAAAAAAGTATGACACTAGAAAGTGTATTAAATTTTTATGCAATATAATAATTATATTTTTATTTTTTTGTTATATTTTTAAATGAGACATCCTATATTTTTTTCTACATTTAGCGTCCCTTATTGTCACCTAAAATTTCATTTGATTGCTTCGGTATTTTAGGAGTAATAGATGAATGATTGATTCAATAGATGAAAAACTAAAAAAAATTTTTTCGCCCATTTAAAAAAAAATTAAAAAAAAAACAGAATATGAGCTATTTCAGAAACAACGGCATTATGTGGAATTTATTGTAAGAGGTCTAAAGAAACTCGACGTTTTATATTTCGAATAAATATACTTATTTAAAAAATATACTCGACGAAGTATATTTTTTCTATTCCGTATAGGGTGTAGATACATATTTCAAACGCATTTATCTCTTTTTTTTTGTGACACTCTGTATATTATTTCACTGTCTCATGCAGAATATAAATATAAATCATTTTTGTACCTTACAATAGGATCAAAATTCTGGACCGTTTAAAAGATATTTACCGAAAACCGTAAATATCGGTTTAATTTAAAATTAAAAAGCAATAAAAATTAAAAAATGATTGATTGCTGTCAAAAAACATGAAATATGACCCCTGAATACTTCCAATGGCTGGGGAAATGTCAACTTCACCCCTAAAACTGTAAAAAACCACCCCAAAACCGCTAAAAATAGGTAATTTTCGGATTTGGTCAGATAACTTATATAAACAACAAATAACAGTTGGGGATGGTTTAAAAATAATAACATTAAGTCTTCAAAATATGAAATCGATGAGAAAATGTCGCTTTCACCTTAAAAAAATATAAAAACTACCCCAAATGTCTGATTTTCGATTCATAAAAATTGCTGATATCGGGTGTATCTTGGGAACGCTTGAAACCCAGAAAAAATGATTGAATATGGTCAAAAAATATATCTTATATAAGTCTTCAAAATATGAAATCGATGAGAAAATGTCGCTTTCACCCTTAAAAATATATAAAAACTACCCCAAATGTCTTATTTCCGATACCTAAAAATTGCTGATTTCCGGGTGTATCTTGGGAACGCTTGACACCCAGAAAAATGATTGAATATGGTCAAAAAATATATGAAATTACTCCTTAATATATTACATGTTTGGGGGAAGTCTATTTCAACCCTAAATATAAAAAAAAAAACAACTTGTAAACTGATATAGCCCATATCTTTTGACCTTAATAGGAGGCCTTTTTTACCCAGGTAAAATGATTAAAACTGGTTCAAAAATAGTAAAATAAGTATTCAATACATCAATCTGACTGGAAAATTGTCTCTTTTCACCCCTAAAAATAAAAAGAACCCTCTACTCTAAAAATAGCATTTCATTTTGTCTTCTGCGTGGAAATACTTATAAATAATGTACCGAATACCTCTTTTACTATTTTTGAACCAGTTTTAATCATTTAACCTGGGTCAAAAACGTCCTTCTATTAAAATCAAAAGATATGGGCTATATCAGTTTACAATTTTTTATTTTATTTTTAGGGATGAAATAGACTTCCCAAACATGTGATATATTAAGGAGTAATTATATATTTTTTGACCATATTCAGTCATTTTTTTCTGGGTTTCAAGCGTTCCCAACATACACCCGAGATCAGCAATCTTTAGGAATCGGAGTGATGAATGGTGAATGACTTTGGGGGTAGTTCTTATATTTTTTAAGGGTGAAAGCGATTTTCTCATCGATTTCATATTTTGAAGACTTAATGTTATTGTTTTTAAACCATCCACAACTGTTATTTGTGGTTTATATGAGTTATCTGACCAAAAACCGAAAATTATCAATTTTTTAGCGGTTTTTGGGGAGGTTTTTACAGTTTTAGGGATGAAGTTGACATTTCCCCAGCCATTTGAAGTATTCAGGGGTCATAGTTCATGTTTTCTGACAGCAGTCAATAATTTTTCTGAGCTACATGCGTTCCCCCCGAGCAGCTAAAAATCGGCTATTTTTAACATTGTCCTTTCTTTTGAGGTTCGACATAACCGCTATTTCCAACTCTCACGTTCATAGCCAGATTTGATGACTTTTGGTGGCGTTCATAGCCAGATGTGATGGTTTTGGATGGCTCTTTATTATATACATATATATTATATTATATTATATTATACTATACTCGTACATGTTATGTACGTGTGGTTATTATATGAAACGTATTATCATATTAATTATATGAAACGTATGTTTCATATAATTTAACCTTAACGAAATAAGGTTTACTAATAAACAACTGTAATAAGTTTTACAGAGATCTGTATTTCATTATAAGAATAAATGTAAATAGAACACAATAGAACACATATGACTTATTAATAATACAAACAATAGTATTTCAGTGTGCCACTAAATTATTATTTTCAGTGGCCAATTAATGAAAATGCTTCTTCATTCAATTTATTTCTTAGAAACGTACCGGACAAAAACAGAACATTCTCGTCATATAACAGGCTACACAGTAGGGCCCCTGTTTCTATCTACTTGATATATTTCCACCTGCCCTAAACGCTTATTAAAAAATTTAATCTGCAACGGTGGAGTCTTTTCGACTCGCAGCAGCAATGTAGTAGGCGGATCATAAATTTATCTTTTCAGAGCTTGCCCCCTAATAAAAGTTTACGTTTCGCCACTTATCTTTTTATTTCGGATTCGAAAGCTAACGAGATTAATTTTGTGTACAGATGGTTTCAAGCTACATGCGTTGGGACATCCAGGGTGGCTTTAACGACCGAATTTAATAATAGCTGCCCAGGAATTCTGTTAACCTCAGAGTGGTGAAAAGTTTGGGATTTAGAGAGGAAATTTCTCCAATAATTGGATTAGTCTCGTGATATTGGCTAACCCAAGAAAAATACGATGTTGATCAAACGTTTAGCAAAGTAATCGACAATTTTAATTTCATTTCATAAATGCTTTTCTAAACTGTAGTTCAACCAAAAACAAAATGAGTGCTCATTACAAAAAAATCATGTGCATGGAGCGGAAGTCTTTCCACAGTGAGTTAGATAGTCAGTGCTGGCATAAGTCTCTTTTATTTAGTGATAATAAAAAGGTTGACTAATGCCTAATAAGTATCAGTAAAATACTCAACTGAAACAAACCTTACCTATTTTTTTGCGTTCGACTGTTAACAGATTTATTTTTAAGCATCGCTTACAACCTCTGCCAATGTTCATATCAAGTTCACACTTTATCTGACACTTAACGTAAAACAATCGCTGTACCCCATGCCCGTCTCAAGTTTTAATATCTCGTTAGTTGTATTTATTTCATCAATTTTATGGTAACAGTGAAATTAACTGATGTTATTGGATAATTCATTTTTTTTTATTGTAAAAGAAACGCGTCAGATAAATTTAACTATTAATGAAAGGAATTACTATATTTTATAATAATGTTTTTATAATGGTTCATATACTAGTATAGTACTTCTTTCTTTCATTATGTTGGTGTGTTGTAGAACCTCCTAGAAAGATTTACCTGCCACGTGGTTCTACAATTGTGCTTAAAATACAAAGTGGTTTTAAACTTGAAAGTGATTTTATATATCTTTTTCAGAGACTGTTTATTACAAATGTGAAGAGGATGGCACGTGGTATTTTCACGAACCTTTCAACAAAACATGGGTTAATTATACAACATGTGTAAATACAGAAGATCTATCGGTAAGTATATGCAAACATCATCATTATCTGTTTATTGCTACAATCGATTGTAGCTACAATCATGGATCATTATTGCTACTGCATATTTAATGCTACAATTCATGAGACAATAATAACAATAACGTAGATGAGTACCATATTTACTTAATTCAAATGATGTGTATGTTTGTACACAAAACAATGTAGGAGAGAGTTGGATAATGGCCCTTAAAAAATATGCCTATAATTTGACAGTGGTTTGAAAAAACAAACAACAAAATTAGAGCCTTTTAAAAGGGAATTTTATATGTAACTTAATATGTATATGCAGTGTCGACATGCTGAGAAATTAAAACGTAAAGAACTTAGGAACGAAACTTAGGAACATGACAAAGCACGGCATTTTCAAATCTGTTTGATAATACCGTGCTTGGAGCTCGGTAATACCATACTTATACACATA
The DNA here is from genome assembly GCA_029963805.1 of Aromia moschata. Classification (NCBI taxonomy): domain Eukaryota; kingdom Metazoa; phylum Arthropoda; class Insecta; order Coleoptera; family Cerambycidae; genus Aromia; species Aromia moschata. The sequence goes on along the minus strand of JAPWTK010000814.1, from coordinate 85,859 downwards.
CTGCCTAGTAGTTTTACTTTTGAAAATATAAACAATAATATTAAAAAAAAGTAACTAACTGTTAATGAATTTAAAAAAACACAGTAACACCTCAAACTCAATTAAAATCTCAATTAATTAATCGTATTAAGATAGACTACAAAAAAAAGGTTATAGCAAATTACAAAATTTAAAAAAACACCTTAAATATCTAAAGACAGTCAAAAGCCACATTATGTATAACGTTTTCGGTGAAGAGGAATTTAGCGGAAAGTTTTCTGATGGACCTAATTGACACAACAACACGAACTGTCTTTTCTTTCTGCGAAAAAAAGGTGCTTTTCGACACAGTTAAGATCATAAATACTCGTATTTGTTTTTAATATACCTCTAATGGAAGAGTCAGGCAACATAAAAGTTCTTGCAAATTCAATTTCGGCCACCTGTAAATAAATTAAACATTTATCACATATTTAATGTACCTGTGTAACGTATATGTGTACCTATATGGTTGAGAATACCGTACCTGAAGCACACAATTTTATTATCAACTCCATTATTTTGTTTAGCGATTCAAGAATATCATGAAAACTGGAATTCTAATGAAAAAAAGTTACTTAACATGGAAATTATTTTATATTATATTTAACCACAAAAACAATAACGAAAGAGAGCCACACACACATATATGTGCACAATTCCCATAAAGGAGCTCCGAGACCAGTGAGCGCACTCGAAAACTCTATATCTAACTACGATATTGCACACATGTCTAATTATCTCTATCTGTCTATTTGCAGATTTTTAGTTAAACAACTCTCCCCTACATATTTGTAACCCTGAAAATAGTGACATATGCAGTATTAATAAATAATTGCATTTTTATTCTTGTCACTCTTAATATGAAAAGTTTTCTTAACTGATAATTTGATAAATAATTGATAATGTTTGGAAGCAATGTGTCGCTTTTAATCAACATTATCAACATTTCGAAATCTAGTCTGGGGCACTAATTCTAATGTTGGTTTATATTTTCAGTTCCGGAAAGTGGTGATAATCATCCACTCAGTAGGATACAGTATCTCATTAGTGGCTCTCCTAATATCTTTAGCGTTGCTGTTTTATTTCAAGTAAGTATTTGGTTGAATATTAACTGAGCAAATTGAAGTAAACTTTTTTTTGGTAACATTTTTTCGAACATAATGATTTTAACAATATTGTGCTATGTGTGTTTATGTCAGAATCATTACTAACACATGACAGATTGTGTTTCCGTTTGTCATTAACGTACTCTTACACTTATTTAATTTAAAAAGCAAGCCTGATCTAGAAATAATTCTTGTCACTGATTTAGACAAATTGCCAAATTCTGAATGAGTAAAGCTAAAATATATTTTCTTTGAGGTAGCACTGTCTAGGTACAGGCTTTAAATCTAAACACAGTGCTTTCGTAGTAGAGGACATGGTCTACAAAAACGTTATGACTTTCCTTTGGAAAATCGTTCAGACGTGTCAAAGGTAAATTGTCATTTTGTGATGTAGTGGCAGCCATACATCGGTCTGCTTGTTTGTACCACGGCCATACACTTATTATATATGTACTTTTTCGTGCTACTCTAATATAGATTTATGTATTTTAAAGGGTAGTGGATTGGAAGTATTCGTATAGTATTCATGGTTAAAAAAATGGTTAAATCGGTCTTAAATGTTACGAAATTTTAAGTTGAGATATCAAAATTTGAAATTCAAAAACACGTCTGGATTGTATTTGAATTGATGTTGAATTTGTGGATCTGAGTTGTTGATGAGCTGATTAGGTGTTGAACTTAATCGGCTAAGTGGTTGGGGTATAAATTGGGTTAATTTGCAAACGATATATCGATACATCCACGATACGAAACGATATATCCACTTCAAATTTGATAAACATGTACAGCTTAATAGAGTCTACGAATGTGAGGGTTATTTTAGCTTAAACGGCGAGGGTTGAGAGGTTTGAGGTGGGATGAGTTGAAATTAAGTCATATAAAATCTTTGACATCATTTTAGTAATCACTCAGTGGACCGAGCTTTAAAAAAATTCCTATTCTTCTTCGGTCTCCCCCAGTAGCTACGGCTATAATTAAAATTAAAATAAGAGAAATATTATAAAATTATGAAAACGTTTTATAGGTTTTTAAGGTAGGAGATTTCAAATGTCACATTAATAAGCTTTACTCTCATTTCTACCACCATTTTCATTTCCAACATAACAATGATAAATCTACTCGTAATGACATTGATTATAAAAATCACATGGGTCATTAAGGTGATTTTTGCCATATAAGTCATATATGTCATAAAGGTCATACAGGTTGTAAAGGTCATATTGGTCATAAAAATCATACGGGTCATAAAAATTATAAAGATCGTAAGCATAGGCGCCATGGCAAATAATAATAATAGCCACTCCTTCCCTCACAGGTCCCTGAGAGGGACCTAAGGGGTTACTCTTCGGAGTAATTATAGGGTGAGTATTATTATTATAGGCTTTATGTCTAATGCACATATCTTAATTCTTATTGGCTTTTGGTGTTTTTAAACGTATCCTGGTATTTTTAAATATTGAATGTAAATTTGGTCGTTATATCCTTTTACAACTGAAGAAAAAAGTTAACAAAAGCTAATACCATAAGAGTTTTACAGATCGTACGGGTCATAAAGGTCCAATAGGCCTAAATTATTGGGTCATGAAAGCATACAGGTCATAAAGGTCACATAGGTGATAAAGGTCACATGAGTCGTCACAAGGTTCATACAGGTCATAAATAACACATTAGTCGCAAAAGGCTTTATAGATCATAGAGGTTAATTATGTCAGAAAGGTCATAAATATCACAAAGGCAATAATGGTTATATTTCACAACTTTAAAAATATAAATTAATGTGTTTAGGGATTTAGTCTAATTATTTAGATATGAAGGTAGTGATAACTTAGGCAGCACTTTTACAATTATCAAAATATGGAACTTTGGTTGGCATCTTTAAGTATATAAAAAACGTATACTTAACAGTAAGAGTATTTCGTCGAGGAATTTATTTAAAAATCAATCCTGAATCACAGTTCCTGTACAAGGAATTATCTTCGTGGTAGAATTTTAAGTGGTACTTCTCATGATAGCTTCTATAATGCTGCATAAACTTCGCTATTCGGCTCATTTATAAATGCTAAAAGCCCTCTCTGTTTTGCAGGTGCTAAGTGCTCAATGTTTTCTTTATTACACGCATTAAGGAATGGAGAGTAGGTCGCGATACGAAACCCTAATATAGCTGCATGACTTGCAGTTCGGAACAAAGTTTTCAGAGCATGCACACAACATAATTTAAACTACCCCTCACTTTGCCAATTTGTCGCCACGCGACATGTATTATGGCCACGAGTTGATCAACACATCAACTAAAGAAAAAAGTAATTCTATTGGTTCAGCTGTATTTAAAATAGACGTCAACGTGAGGATATTTTTGTCAAAAAAGGCCAATTTTAATTATGCTATAGACTAATGCAGAATAACTAGAAGCGACGCGCGCGGAATTTTTGATAACTTTTGTACTGTGGATTTTGTATTGTGTCATATGCGTCGAATTGTTTTTTGTACTATTTTTGAATTTGGGAAAGAATTCACAGTGTTGCAAATGTTATTAATTGCACGGGGAAGAATTTCTTGATAAAGTAAGTATAATTTTCACGAGAATCATATTTATATTTTATGTTGAAACTGTCTAAACTATTTGATTTATAGGTTATGAATGTAATTGTAAAGAATTAAGTGAAATGTCTGATATAGAAAATAATAACGTGCAAAATTAGGATAGTATGTACAACAATAGTGCCATTAAATACGGAGTCAGGTTTAATGATATTTATATTTTATTAAATGACAGTCTTAAATGTACCGCAATTTATATCATATATATTTTTGAGAAATGTTTTATACAACTCTCTTGGTGTTGCGTCGAAAAATAAATAATATTTATTTCGTTACATACACATGTATGCATTATTTTATTCTTCAAATTTGAACATTTCTTGTTTATATTAATTTTTTGTACAGAAATATATATTACTAATCCTTATTCGGTAAAATCTTCATGAGTGCTTACTTTCGAAATTGGAGGTTGTAAATTAACCAAAATAGCTGCCATAAGAACAATGTCATCGAAAATGTTAAAGTGACCAGAATTTGATTTTGCCAAAGACGGACATGTTCAGCTGGTTCACACTGATGAAGCTAGAGTTTATTTTTTGCGCCGTGAGGCGCGAGCTAAATAGCGCCGCAGGCGAAAATTTTTAAAACTTTCAGTGTCACGCGTTTTCTGGCACTTCAGAATTTGAATGAAAAATACATTTATATAAAAATATAGACTTTCACAAGGATACCTACTTTTTGGAATTTGATGCCTTTTTGAAATACTGATATTTAATCACGATCGATACGATACGTCAATACGTCTTCAGATTAACCTAGAAGACGTAATTACGGATATTTTAATAAAAAAATTTCAATGACGGACAGTTTGACGGACTGCTCTTGAAGACGGACAAGCTTTCTGAATGACGGACTGTCCGTCATAATGACGGACGTCTGGTCACTTTAGGTTATGTAGCGCGACACAAAACACTGCACTGCTAATATGCCCGATGCTAATTCAAGATGTGACGTCCAGAGTACTTCGTGTTCAAGTTATAGTTTATTGCTTTTATGAATTGGATGGCTTCCACAATGATTACAATGACATAATGAGCAATAAATGGTATTTTGCGTATTGTCTTCTTGTAATATGCCAGCACGAAACTTATAGAGTAAGCCGCCGCGAGCGCTGTTGTCGCGAATCGCTAAGCTCCGCCTTTCTGCAGATACTCTATAGGATTCGCAATGAAAATTTCACATAATCTTGAAGCCAGTCGGATGCTTTTATATTTTGCAGTTACCATGGTAACGAAACAAATTTCCGGAAAATTTCTTCCTGCTGGGCACCATAGAAGAAATTGCACTGTAAATTTTTCTGTAAAATGTTGACGCACCATTAAACTGACGTATGCTTATTATTCCTCGACTTTGACGGATAATTTTCACAACATTCGAGACCTCGAAAAAAATTTCGGTAATAATTCAGGAATTAAGGAGAAGAGAACAATGGATAGTCCCTATTTACATATACAGAACAATGCTCTTTTGTCCACAATATAAACCGTTACGCCCGTTCTTCCTTGTTCGCCGTCTGAAGTAAAGAAATCACTTCGAAAAGTCAGTGGTAGAATATGACGTAAGTAATTAATTTTATTTGTTGATATGCTTGGTAAATTTTTTCTTGACTCGATATCTATAAATGTTTAAACAACATGACCAAACATTAAATTTATTTGTGTGATTTAATTACGTATGTGTTGTTGAAAGGACATAGCTGTATTAACATGAAATTATTTTTTGTATAATTTTTCTAACTATTCCATCAGAATAATTTCCTTTGACGGTCGTTTAAAAAACAGGATTCTTTAATTATTCATATCCTCTTTCATACGTCTACGGCAGGGTGAAGCGAAATCTCTATTTACTTCAACAAACTTTTTTCGTGTATTAATTTTACAGGCAAATTTTTATCACAATAAAAATATTTGTTGCCTGGGATGGTGGAGAAAAATATTGTACATAACTCGCTAAAAGAGCACTCGTGTGATTTACTCATATATATTATTTACATATACAATTTATTATTTTTAATATACTATACATAATATAATATAATTAAAAAAAAAAAACACTCTATTGCATTATTATATTATACATAATATAATATAATTAAAAAAAAACTTCACTCTATTGCTCAGTGAAAGATTATAATGACTTTAAATTGCGTTTCTTGACTAATAGAAAAGTTCTAATTTTCGAGATGTGTCACTATTCTTCCGGACAAGCGATATGTTGTTTTTAACCTATAATTTTATTTAATATACAATTTAATATACTACTAAAACTTGTTAAAGTTTTTTAGATGAATTTCTTTCCAGTATAGTATAAATCGTATATATATCTACAACACAATATTTGTTGATAAAATATGTATATTCCACCGGTAGTAACTAATATCCATACAGTGTCTAGAGGGTGTCCCCAAACAAAATTAACGAAAGTTAATTTTGGTATATTAAGAAAATATAACAAATATTTAAGCTAAACGGTGTCATTTGAGGAATCAGCCTTGCTTGAGTAGAAAGTGATTTTTCAAAATGAGTTTTCCTTAGGTCACGGTCTCATTAAGTTTTAGAAAACTAAACTATAATAAAAACAAATTTCTATTCATGGAGGGCTGATTCACAAGAGCTTTAAAACATTTTTGTTTTATACTTATCGGTAACTTCATTTGGAACTTGGTATACAGGTTATACAGATATTTATATGTATAACCCTTAATTACTAACACCTGAAATCTATCGCGTAGACACTAATCCCCCCGTCTGTCAGAAGTCTTTTTTTTAAAAGATAATAGGATTATCCTGATTTTTTTTAGGAAAGTATATGATTCAATAAAATTATTAAACTATTTCTAAACTAGAATTCTAAACCTGGAAAAATTGGACAGGATACGGCCAAATCTCTGAGACCAATTAGTCTAATGTCATTCGTGCTAAAGACTCTAGAAAAACTGCTAGACAGGCATATAAGGGATAACGCACTAGCTATCAGACCATTGCACCAGAACCAATATGCCTATAGAGCAGGAACATCAACAGAAATAGCATTACATCAGATCGTAAAAAGAGCTGAATATGCAATTAAAAACAAAGAAGTACTTCTAGCAGCATTTTTAGATGTAGAAGGAGCCTTTGACAACACATCATTAACATCCATAGCTAGAGCGTCGAGAAGAGCAGGAATCGACGACACATGCTGTAGATGGATCAGTCATATGCTAGAAAATAGACTAGTAAGTACATATTTAATGGGGGAATCAATCACCGCACAAGTCACTAGGGGATGTCCACAGGGAGGGGTTCTGTCCCCTCTGTTATGGAACCTGGTGATGGACGGACTGATAAGAACCCTTGAAGCAAATGGACATACTACTATTGGGTATGCAGATGACCTTGTGTTGACTTCACAAGGAAAATTCAATCACACAGTTAGAGAACGACTACAGATGGCTCTAAACGTAGTAACAGATTGGACAGATCGAGAGTCCAATATAATAGCATTCACCAACAGAAGGAAACTGGACGGAGTAGGCCCGATCCGACTGCGCGGTGAAGAAATAAATATTACGGGAGAAGTAAAGTATCTTGGGGTAATCCTGGACTCAAAACTTACTTGGAACCAACATATTCAAAATATAAAGAAAAAGGCAGTAATGACTCTGGTAATTGCCAGACGGGCCTACGGAAGAACATGGGGACTTAAACCAAAAATGGTATACTGGTTATACAATATGGTAGTCCGCCCCATGATAACATATGCATCTTTGGTATGGTGGCCAAAGATGAATCAGAGGACTGCTGTTACGACTCTAGGCAAGATACAAAGACTTGCATGTCTAGGAATAACAGGGGCAATCAAAACAACACCAACAGCTGCAATGGAAACCTTGCTCGACCTACCTCCATTACAATATGTAATAAAGGGGGAGGCCAGCATGGCAATGTTCAGACTGGAGAATTCACCCAACTTCAGGGATACTGAAAGACGGGGCCACACAAAAATGAATCATATGACGAGTAACATACTTGGTATGAGAACAGATCATATGACTGTAAAATACCAATTCAACAATAATTTCGAGATTATTATCCAAGATCGGAACGAGTTGGACAGAAATACGGTCAATAGACCAAACATCAATGAATTGACCTGGTACACGGACGGGTCAAAGACTGATAATGGAACTGGTGCTGGCATCTATTGTGTGCAAAATAAACACAAAGAGAGTCTTCAACTAGGAAAGTTTACCTCTGTATTTCAGGCAGAGGTCTGCGCAATTCTCGAATGTTTGAGGATCAATAATAAGAGGGCATATATTAATAAGCGGATCAGAATTTGTTCAGACAGTCAAGCTGCCCTAAAAGCCCTTAGCAACGCTAAGGTGACATCAAGACTGGTATGGGATTGCAAAGAAGAACTGATAAGGCTGGCAACTCACAACAAGGTCACTTTGATGTGGGTGCCAGGTCATCAGGGTATCGAAGGCAATGAGAAAGCTGACGAGTTAGCCAGAAATGGATCGTCGGAAGATTATATTGGCCCCGAACCGGCCTTTGGAGTGGCAAAAACCGTCATCAGGGGACATATTAATGAGTGGGTCAAACAACAACACAAAGAATACTGGAGAAAAATGCCCAGACAAATACATGGGAAGAAATTCATTAAAGAACCATCAAAACCCGTAGCCGAGCAACTGTTAGCAATGAACAGGAAACAGCTATGCACTATAGTAGGGTTACGCACAGGACATCTTCCTGTTCGAGAACACCTAAATAAAATGGGCCTGTACAACGGAGACCTAAGATGCAGAATGTGCAACAAGGAAACGGAGTCAGCCCTTCACATTCTCTGTCAGTGTGAGGCTTTGGATCGCAAACGGCAAGCAATATATGGAAAACCCTTTATGGAACCAGAAGATTACACTGCACAGCCAGATATGACCCTGTACAAATTAGTGCAGGGAACAAAGATTTTAGACTGGGTGCAGTAAACCGGTACAGGAGAAAATACAAAAAGCCCAAGAGGCTGCAGTATAACCGGATAGTACAAGGACGGCTCCTGAAGGAGGAAAAAAAAAAAAAAAACTAGAATTAAGTCACTTTATAGAAAATAAACGTTTTTTTTAATGATGCTGCATAAAAAATACTGAAGTAGTGTATGACTAACGTCATATTTGCATTACCCAATAAAACTTCGTTGCAAACTGAAAATATTTATTCTTATATAAAAAAATGGACAAAACCAACAAAAACAAAGTTGAATTATATGAAAAATATTAATATAAGCAACAAAACTTTCAACATGTCAAAATGTGCAACAGGGACTAATGATAAAATTTCTACACATTTTTTTTGACAGATTCCAGACAAATTAGTTTTTGAGTTTCAACATAGATAGGGTATTCTTCAATTTCGCGTTAATTTTCTTCTTGACTAATGTTCCCTGAAATATAAAAAATAACAATGTACTTTCAATAGTTTACGAAGAATTACTTGCCTTCAATTTCTGAATCAGTTTCGTGGTCGCTATGTATGGCATCTATTTCATCATAGTCCTTATTAATGTCACTACAGTTATCTTCAGTACTACACACTACAGCATCTTCTTTCTTATACCATTTTAAAAGCTGTTCTATTTCGGGGCTCATCTAATTTCACTTTTTTGGAGGTACCTACTCCATATCCATTAAATATCACGTAGACACTAATCCTACGTCTCTTAGAGGTACAAGCACTTTGATTCGCGATATAAAACAGTCAGTACTACACAGAACCGTGATTTTTGGTTTACAGGCGTATTTTAACGTAGATTGAAATTACATAAAGTAAGGACAGCTAAATATACCCATTTATCAAAATATAAGTTTGGTAAGTATATGATGCCGTCTGAGAGACGGACGGTTAGTAATTCAGGGATAATACCGAAACTACGCACACAGTAGCGGTTGGCATCATCCATATAAATATTTGCCCGTTACCGCCACCGTTCTCGCTATAGCGGTCTGTACATAAAACTTTAGATGCTAGAGGCATTTTTTTTTTGTTTTTTTTTTTTAATTCTATTATGGTCCAACTTACTGTCACGATCCAAAAAACGTTTACATTTCGCTCCGTTATCGTTGTTTTCAAGAAGTTGTCACTTTCTTTATCAAATCACACATTTTTGTGGAGTGAGGCTTTTCATTTGTTTCTGTAACTGTCACTGACGATAACCGCATATACTGGTTATCTGGAACTTAACACCAAAGTGATTAACTGTCTAGTTTGTTGTGTTTTCAGTATTTCGTAACCTGAGTTTGGCGCGGATTTTCGACCATTTCATAGAATACCGGATGTTTGGTTACCGGATATGTATCAGCAGGCCATTTTATTTATACAAAGAAAACATGAAATTTGTAACGTGTATACTAGACACAAGTGAGCTTATTTTGACATATCATACATATAAACATTCCGGTCTCACCAGAAGAGCAATACATACCACATTTTTATATGAAACATTCTGTATATCTTACATAAGTATTTTTTTATACATATAGTATTTTTAGTATACACGGTGGAGACTTTAACTGGAATATATTCGCTAGCGGGGTGGTGAATGATTTTTCAAAAAATTCCCGAGACACGTCAACTTTTAAATGTATTTACCTACATTTTGCAAGTAATATGAAAAATATAGCCCTTCAGGGGTGGCTGAAACCACCCTCGACATGATTTTTTTCAAATGCAACCCTATGGCTTGTGACCCCTCATTGTAAAGCTGGTGGAAAGAGGAATCCAACGCACTGATCAAATTTTAATTTTTAGTATGTTTGTAGGGTTGCATACAATTAAAACAATTTAAAAATTAAATTTATTTTCAACGTAACAATTGTTCAAAATGTGCACCGTTCACTTGTTGGCAGCATCCCAGTCTGTGGTAGGTTTCGTCCCTTACATTATGCAACATTTGCGGTGTTATTTTTCCGATTTCCTCTCTTATCCTTTCCTGCAGATCTGCTATGTTGTTGGGTTTCTGAATGTAAACCCTTCTTTTAAGATGTCCCCACAAAAAGAAATCCAGTGGTGTAAGATCTGGAGATCTTGCTGGCCACTCAATACTACCGCGCCTCCCAATCCACCTACCTGGAAAAATTCTGTCCAGATACTGACGAACAATGGCAGCATAGTGTGATGGGGCCCCATCTTGCTGAAACCATAACCTCTCGTCGGTCAAGTTAGGGTTTAAGGGGTTTGGAAATAAATGACATAGCACTGGCATTAGTTCGTGCTGGAGTAAACGCAAGTATCTTGCTCCATTAAGAGTGTCATCAAAGAAAAATGGTCCTACAATTCCATCTTGTATTATTCCGGCCCACACATTAGTTTTCTGTGGGCGCTGAGTATGAAGTTCCCTCATCCAATGGGGGTTCTCTTCAGCCCAGTAACGACAATTTTGGCGATTTACGTGCCCATTTAATGTAAAAGTAGCCTCGTTAGAGAAAACTATCCACTCTAAAGATAACTGGTTTTGATCAATACAAGTCATCAATAAATCGCAAAATTCCACTCGTCGATCTGGATCATCTTCAAGTAGCTCTTGAACAGCTTGCATTTTATATGGGCATTTTTTCTCATATTTAAGTATTTTTAAAACTGTTTTGTGATTAAGATTACTATCACGGGCCAGTTGACGGGCTGGAGTGATTGGATTTTCTTCTAGAGCAAGCAACAAATTCAACTTCGTGTCGTCATCAACAACAGCCTGCCTCTTACTCGATACTTTCCTGACATGACCCATCTCTCGATATTGTGCCTCAATTTTACTAATGGTCCCTTGATTTAGTGGTGGCAAGTCAGGATGCGTTTCTCGAAACAAGCGAACAACATCGCATTGAGTTCGCGCCCTATCAACATATCCAATCATCATCAATTTCGATTTTTAGTGATTCAGTTAAATAAGACATTTTCACCAATTTGAAATAACACTTCGTTTCAAACTCTGAATACAGCATACAAACTAAATTACTATTTGCGGCCGTGTAAAAACACTAGCAAAAAAATAACAAATATCAGTTGTGGCAAAAAATTGCTTGGAATTTTTTGTGGGGACATATGAAAAGTAAGGTTTACATTCCAAAACTAAACAACACACATTTTGAGTACGAAATTGTTGCGTTAAAAATAAAATAAATTACGTTTTAATTGTATGCAACCCTACAAACATACTAAAAATTAAAATTTGATCAGTTCGTTGGATTCCTCTTTCCACTAGCTTTACAATGAGGGGTCACAAGCCATAGGGTTGCATTTGAAAAAATCATGTCGAGGGTGGTTTCAGCCACCCCTGAAGGGCTATATTTTTCACATTACTTGCAAAATGTAGGTAAATACATTTAAAAGTTGACGTCTCGGGAATTTTTGGAAAAATCATTCACCACCCCGCTAGCGAATATATTCCAGTTAAAGTCTCCACCGTGTATATATAATATATGGAGACATCCAAAAAAAAACGTCATCAACTCTGGCTATGAATGAGTCACAATTTGTAAAATAAACAATGACTGTCACAATTTGTAAAATAAACAATGGCTCTCATATGATGTGACAGTCTTGACAAGTAAATAAGGTTATAAATTCGATTAAGAATAGAAATACGTATTTTTTTTCTCGGCCAACTTTGATGACGTTTTTTTTGGATGTCTCTATACATAGTATACATATAGTATTTAACATATAGTATTTTTTTTTGATTGTGCCCTACATTTGCAATACGGCACGTTTATATTTTCGGTATTTTAGGTATGGATGGCAGAGTTAATTAAATATTTCGTAAATTAAATATATTTATAAAATTACAAATTAGTTATCAAAAATTTGTGTATAACAATAATTGTCAAAGTAGGCCTTGACAATGAAAATGGCTCATAATTGACATTTGTTCTTAACATTGAAGTTATTGAATATTCAATGACATTATTAAACTGTTTCCCAATGAATCACTAATTCCACATTCACATTTTCCATAGTTAATTAACTAGGTTCACAGGAAACTGTCCACTCATGCGACATCTCACCACAATTGAGGTGAAAAATGCTCCCGATTGTAGGAGGTGTGGAGAGGAGAAAGAAACCCCTTTCACTGTTAGACACTGGCAGCTGTTAGGCATTCGAACTTTAGCGCTACAACAATAGAACCAAAAGACGTAATAAACGCTCCACTAGACGCTCCACTACAAACTTCTTAATTTTTCTTCAGGGCACGGGACTAATGGAATGATTGGCCTTAGCGGGCACAATAAGCATCGGTTTGATTGCACGGAGCTCGTACCAATCCCATACGTAATTGTAGTAAGCTTAATATCGGTTGTTAAGATTAAAATCGATTAAAATCTTTTTCAAACGGGTTGGGGAATAAATGAGGGAATACAATTTTCCCATGGCTATACAGGCACTTTTGATATACAGGTACAATAATACAGAGTCTGCAAGAATAAAGACTTTTTAAGTTGAATAGGGTTTTAGTTTTCGAGTGACTTAAAGGGGGTAACTTTACAAAGTACGTCAAAAAAATATAAACCTTAATATATACCCAACGGACACAGTTCAAAAATCCACTACTTTTCTCCTAAACCCCACTTCTCTTAGGGGTATTGGGAAATAAAATGTTAAAAATTGATAAAAACGTGTATACATTGCTTAACGATTTGGCTAATGACCAAGCCAAATAATGAATTTATTTTGGTTTAGTTGAACATGTTATTTGTTTTGGTGCCATTGCGAAGTTTTTAAGGTAGAAGAATTTGAATATCCTTATGTTTCTTCAATATTGTTATGTTTCTACTTCTACATCCAGGTAGTGGAGTTTATTGGCACTGAAGTCAATCAAATGTTCATGTATACATGTTTACAGTAAACTAGATTTTATTTACTTTTTCATATTTTTCATAAATTTTTTATAAACACTAGCTTTTTCCTTTTATTATATTTTTGAGAGTTTTTACCTATTTCCCTTTTTACTCGGGCATTTTTGACATCTGACATTTTTTGAATGTTTTGGCATTTATTTTGTCCTTTTTGATGTATTTCATCTCTTTGGCCTCTTTCCATTTTTGTCATGTTTTACTTTCTGACCTTTTTGACATCTTTACATTTTTTTCTTTCTCTTAAGGCCGTCTCGACCTCTGTTATCTTTGATATTTAACTCTTTAATATTTCACTTCCTTAACCATCTTAAGCTCTGACTTTTTAATACAATTCGACTTCCTTAGATTGTTATACCTTTGTGAAATAAGTCCGAATTGTTTACCTCTTTGACTTCCTTGACTTTTCTGGAATTATCACTTTAGCCTCCTTGACCTCCTTGATATACCTGCCCTTCTTGGGTTATTTTATATTTATAACTTCCTTGACCTTGGCTAATTGGCCTCCTTGTTATCCCTGACATAATTATTTACCTCCTACTTCACCTTGACTTCCTTTTGTGTTTTTAATCGTTTTGATATCCCTGCCCTAATTAACCTCTTTAAATTTTTGTCGTTTTCTTTTGCTGTCCGTGTCTTCCTTAATCTCTTTTTATCCGTATACCGTATGTAAACTAAATTATATTCTCAAAAATGTGCTGTGAGAGGTTTATTAAGTGAGACAGACGCAGACGTTACCGTGACGTTACACAAATCAGAGCGAATTACCCCCACTCCACTCCTTGGCCTCCGTGGTGAGGGAGCTAAGTTGTCATTAAAATAAGGAGCGTACAAAATCGCCAACAAATGCGAACCGCCCCCCCCCCCCCCCCACACGTAATCACTGACCCGTCCGTAGCCATACCGATGTGGGGAACGTGCATGTTAGGTGTGCCAGTTGCATTTACCTTATTCTATCCTTCAGTTGAGTCCTAATTTGTTAAATTTTTCTTAGCTAGCTACTAATTTCGGAATACATATATTAGGTATCTATATTATGATATTTAAGTTTCAGAAATGGTGTTCATCACGGTTTTCAGCGCTTATTGTCTTTATTGCAATTTTTCATTATATCTTATTTTATTATTCCCTTAATTACCATTTTCATTGTGCTTTGAAATTCTTCTGAATAAGTTCGTATCATTAGCAGTGAAATGTCTTAAACATTGTTTTTCTTGGCATAAAATTCTCCAATTTTCTTTTTCTCACAATCACTAGATGCTTTAATACTCGTATTTGATTTTCCTTAGTGAATGTTACAAAAGAACCTGAAGAATGAAGAGAATTTATTATCTTCCGATAATCGAACAAGAAACCAATTTTGTGAGATGGCCATAGAAATATGCTCTTCCTTCATAAACTGCAAAATTTACGACGATGTACTGAGGCATCTTAAAGAGTTCATCATAAATAAAATATACTTGCTACATTTTAGAATTTACATTTTATGGGTTCATCGTATATTTTCTGTTCGACAATATTTTATGAAATGTTTGAGCAAGGGAATCAATTTCAGAAGTAAACGAAAAATACGAAGTGAGTTATTAATTTTTATTCGTTCGTTTACCTGGTAGAACTTTCCTTTTGAATGAACATTTATAGGTAAATGTGTAAACCGAAATATTTCATTAATATACGATTGTATAAAATATTGTGGGCACGATGAAGTTATTTTTGCCGATTACCTTTTTATCTTTTCAGTTAGTTATTTTTTGCCGATTACCTTTTTTATCTTTTATATTTACTGTTAGCAAATAAATGAATAACTATTTCTACGTTCACTTTTTGGATATACATATGTTGGGTAGGTACAAATGCTTCTGGGGATGAAGGAAAAATAAACCTATTGTATGAAACTGAATTAGTAAAACTCGTACCATAAAGTCACGCATACATTTATTATTAGTTAAAAAAGCCATTTTGACGTAATTTCCCAAGACATATCAATTTTTTATATTAATATATTGTATTTGCATGTAATAATTGAATATAAATGCTATACTTAGTTTAAAGGCGTTTTAATAATTAATTATTAACGCAAAATAAATAATTTGAATTAGAAAATCATAAAAGAGAAGCAGTGACAAACAAAGTAAAATTAAAGTAAATGTTCTCCATTAACAACTTAACACTAGCCTAATGGATTAAGAAATTCATATCTAACATTTTGCAGCATTTCGGGTGTTATTTGTCGACTTCTCTCCTTCTAGTCCTGGATGTTATGTGATCAACTAACGTAAACTTTTGACTTTAAATATCCCCAGAAAAATAAATCTACTGGAGTAAGATGCACGAGCAGGCCATTCTAGTGGCTCTCTTCATCCGATCTGTCTATTAGGGAATGTCGCATTTAAACGCTCTGGATGCATGGCATTAAATAATATGTTACTTTTGCTATGAGCATCTGTTACCAAAAATTGACATCATCAAAATTTCGCAAAACTTTCACTTTTCGCTAGAACCATTTTCAATTCGTTCGACTGTTAAAACTAAACTAAACTACGAGGTATGGCTATTAAATAACCAAACTGCTGTGATAACACTTTTTATTCGTTACCAATTACAGTAGCAACTTTTTCGCCCTCAATGTACTCCCCTGTCGATCTCTACACCGCTTTATACGACTTTTCCATTGTTGAAAGCAATGCTGGAAGTCCGCTTCTGTCAGCTGGTTCAGAACCTCCGTCGCTTTTGTTTTAACCGCTTCCACACTTTCGACGATAAAAAACCACAATCACCGTCATCACAACTAATCACAGTGTTTAACAAGTCTGGATCAGTGTCAATGTTGCTTAGAACATCAGCGAAAATGTTCATTGTGATTCCTTTTGCTCGGAGTGAGGAATTTTGGCATATTTTGCTGATTATTTTACCAATGTTTTCAAGTTTTCGTCGTTTTTGACGATAGAAGGCCGTCCGGGGCGCGGATCGTCTTCTGTGTTTCACGTCCCTCTCTTTAACCGTTTAAACCATTCAAAAACTTGTGTGTGGGATAACATTCACTCCCGTACACTTCTTTTAACATTGCATAAGCTTCTATAAAAGTTTTTACCAGAAACTTGAGACTAACCGTTTGTTGTTCCATCTGAACACTTAACATTTTTTCGACGCGTTACTGGTGCCTAATTCAAACGAACAGCTACAGTCAAACTGAGCGACCACTCGCTTATCCAGCGAGCTCAGGGTGGGGAAAGTATCACCAGACACAGTTCTATTCAAACTTGTCGCGACACGCTCGCAGTGCGCTGATAGCAGCATCAGTTCGATTAATTAATAGCCACACCTCGTATGTTGCTTGATGGCAATAATGCTTTTAACGTATATATATCTACTTTAATGAGTTAAAGTGGAAAAACTTTTTGACACTTGTTAAATTACTACATACGTGTCATGATTATCAAAAATTATAGCAACAAAAACAGTGTTTATTTACTTACAAATGAATGCATGTATTACTGAATAAATTATTAAAACGCCCATGAGTTATGGCATTTTTGTGAACGATTATACGTTTAAGCGGCGTACTCCCCAGACGTGAGTCCGGACAGGGAAGGATCGGTTAGTGGCGTGGGTATGCAGGGGGAAGAAATACACGCATATATAATTTACAAGGCGCTTAAAAATACAGTTTATACTTTCATTATCATGCGTTGTAGCCCTGCGTTGTAGCACAAATTTCCGGATTTTAAACATCATTACTTACTTGTTAGTGAAACGAAAAGGACGTTTGGTTGCCCAAATTTGCTAGTCTGTGCTGGTAGACATTATGAGTGACAATATTTTTACACGCCTGTTAAATTTTATTTTAGTAATTATGCCAAAATTTCGCTACTTATTTTTTTAAGTTTACAGAAAAAGTCTCGTTACACCATAGTTAGAAAGAAAATATTAAAACCCCCACCCATCGCAACAAAGAACTTCGCTATTGTATAGAACGTGCCTTGATAACTAAAGAAAGCTTCTCTAGAAGAAATAGTGCTCAAGAAGAGAAAATTATGTTACATTATTTATCATCTAGACTTTTTAGAAAAACCAAATACGAATGCCTTCAATGTAAAAGAAACTCATGTGTCGGGTTCTTAGGAAATTTACACTAATTGTGTTGAAAATCGAGAATAAAATGTATAATTTTCGTTTTGCAAATTTCTCAAATAACATTTTGTTTATTTGGTGGTCATTTAAAACAATGATATTCCTTTAGTTCAACAATCAGTCCTTTTAGTTCATACATATAACATAAATGATATAAAAATCAGTGTGAAATAAATTAAATTTTTTTGTTTATTTTTTTTTATTTTTATGGTTATAAATAATATAAGTTTTCACACATGTTTCCTTGAAGTAGTTAAAAAAAAAACACGTTTTCCAGAAACACCGAACTACTACACTTTTTCACTTACTTGGAGAAGATTAAAACTGGTTAATTAAAACTTAACAGTTTTAATCTTCTCCTGAAGATGCCAACTTGGTTGGCGAAACGCGCGTCGAGAAAAGTGTAGTAGTTCGGTGTTTCGTGGAAAACGTCCAGTTTTTTGTCTCTACGACGAAGGTTCCAGTACCCACTCCAGGATTGAATGTAGTTTAATACATACCTTTAATTGTTCACCTACAAGATGGTCTGACATAAAACCTCACAGTAGGTGTTATTTAAAATTCACCCCAATGCACCAGTTAAGGGTTAAATCCCCTCAAAAAAAAAAACATTACATACGTACGATATTTGAATTTCACTTATTCAAAGCCCAATAGTCATATGTGACATGAATATTTTATTTCACATTTAGATATACCCTTTCCTGAATTTTTTTTCGACATTGATACATTACAATTTGATAAATTTATTCGATCAAAATGTTTCAATGTATATGTACCTAAACTGTCGTAGAGTAGTGAAAGTTCTTTATTCAAGTTTGTGAAAACTTTAGTTATATAAATATTTTCGTTGCTTATGTTTTTTTTTATATTAATTATTATGGTTCGGAAAGTTTGCTCTCACTCATGTTAAACTGCAATTAACTATCCAGTGCTCCTGCACGAGATCGGCACGAGATCGGCACGAGAGTCCCATCGCGGTGAGAGTCCCAACGCGTATATAATTTACAATGCGCTTAATAATACAGTTTATACTTTAATTATTATAGTTTTATAGTGCCGACCCTACGTTATGACACACATTTACGGGCCCTGATAATATTAATTAATTTTATAATAATAAGTATTTTACTTTTCTATACCTCAAATGCATACAATCGATTTTTGCATATATGAAGCGGGCTATTACTAATATTTTAATTCCTAGTCCGCTTGTTAGTTATACATTCTACCTAACTACTTTCATCAACGCTTCGTAATTACAAGGTTTAATGGTATTAATAAATAACTCATGGTACAAATCTGTGGACTAGGTGCTTATAGAAGATCAATCTGAGTTGGGAAAATAGGCCAGTCATTGTGGATTTTTACCTGGAAATAACTCGGGAAGTTTTGAAACTTTGCAGGTTCGTAGGTTTCGGGGTCCATATCTAAAATTCATAAAATGCACAATTCGAGACTTAGCGCCGGAGCCGCCATCTAGCCAAGATGGCCGCCAAAAACGTTTTTTCGCAATTCTTTCCAAAACCATGCGTTTTTCGAAAAAATATGTAAAGAAAAAATGGAGGAAATTTTATACAAAAAAAATCCTTGGCCTATTTTCGCTAAAATTAACCGTTTAGGCAGAAAAGTCGTCGTAAAGTTTAACATTTTGCGTAAGTTTTATATAGAGGCGATTTTCCGAAATTAAATGTGTAGTAGGGCGTATATCTTAACCAATTAATTAATTAATCAATTAATTCATTAATTAACTTATGCTATAAATCTATAGCATATATTTTATAGCATGCTATGAATGAAAGTAACTTGTTTCCACACCACCCATGGGGTAAAGTACACGGCGCTTTTTTTTAACATGGTTTCCCCAGTAGGCCTAATCTACTTAGTAAATAAAATTACGTTTTCTATCTGCAAATGCCCGACGGACCTGGTTCATTAATATCAATGCTTTCAACGGTGAATATGTTTGTCTCTATTTCGGGATCAAATATCGGATTCTTTTAATTCGTCGAATTATCCTTCTCCAGTTGAGAAACAAATATCGAGCGGCAAGTCCAAGTCATCTTCATCAGATTCGTCCAGCGTCAGTTGAGTGACATTTTCGCAGGTCTTTCGGTTGCAGACACCGCAAATCATGGAGCATTTTAATTCTGCTTTTCTGCATCCGCAGGCTCTACCATATTTGGTCTTGCACTTACATGACAAAAATACAAGTAGTGCTTTAGGAGCAGGATCCTTCAAAGTGGTTACTGGGATGATACCAGTTTGGGTTTTCTTCCAACCCCATTCTTCAGCTTCATTTGAATAGCCATACCATTGTCTGGAGGGGGTTTGTTGATATTCAAGTAGGCGCAACGGCAATTGCACACAGGCTAGGAATGTGCCGGTTAGTCAGGGAGCTGAAATTATGACGACAGTTGAATTGAATAGCGTTTTATCATAAAAGAAAAATCGCATATTTGATAGTTAAAAGCATTTTAGGGAAGTTAACGGGATATGTGGACATTTAATCAGCTCTTGAGCCTAAACCGTTAACTTTAGCGAAAATATTATAAGCACAATTTTTGTATGAAATTTCCTCCTCTTTTTTTTTTTTACATATTTTTTCTAAAACCGCATACCTTTGGAGAGAATTGCAAAAAACCGTTTTTGACGACAATTTTGGCAAGATGGCGGCGCCGGCGGCAAATCTCGAATTGTGCATTTTGTGAATTTTAGTTCTACATACCCAAACTTACAAACCTGCCAAATTCCAAAACTTCCCGAGTTATTTCCAGGTAAGCCCTTCTTGTGATCTCCAATGACTGGCCTAAAACAGTTGGGAGGAAATGGTCTTATGAGGTCATCGACTTATGAGTCATCAACGCAGGCATCAGACATAAAATATTATATTACCCACGAATAAAAAACCAAGACATTATTGTAGTTGATGAAATATTTGTGCTGTTACCGCCACAAAAAGTGTATACAAAAATTATGGAAAATAGGTCAGTTGGAACTGAAAGAGAAATCTGTTGAAACATTTGATAAAACTGGTCATGGAAGGAGACATAGAAAAATTGGCCAAAGTCCATGAGATATGTCATCGACACTGAATATGTCAGTGTAGAAAATTTGATAAACTATATATGTAAAAGTGGGAGCAAAATCTGTTACACGAGTTGACACAGATTATAGTCATAGTGACAGCACATTTGGAATTTTGACCACAAATTTGAAATTCGGAGCCCCAACACGAATACTGATTTGGAACTTAAGCGGAGCAGTATTTATTTTCGGTGACTATTTTATGACCATCATATTGAAGACGAAAATATATCAACATAAATGAAATATTGCATTGTTACAACCATGTGTAAAGATAAGGATGCATTGCATGGGGATCTTGGAAACGGTAAGAGATACAGATTTGGTTAAACCGGGAAAAAATTATTTTCGTATTTAGAGGATTATTCAAAAGATGTTAACAAATAACAACATATTTTTTGTTTTCGAGTAATTTTGAAAAAAATTTGAAAACTGTTTTTATTTTCTATCGTGTTATTGTCAGGAATGTGGCAAAATAAACAAGACATCCATATAACACTTTGAATGAGCTTTAATATGGTATCATTACATTTCACTTTCTGCTTTCGTATTCATGGGACCATCACCAACCTAATGTTTAAGTACGACCTGCATTTTTTTGCTGCCACATTTTCCAACCACAAATTAAAACCAAAATGCCATAGCTTTGACTAAGGTTGTTTTCCTAATCAAACTTCACGACTAAATTGTCAATAAGGAAAGTTTCCAGTTTCTAGATGGTACTTACAGATTGACATTTTCTCCCAGTCTTTTTTTCGGAAATAACTGGGCAGTGGATTTTGATATTCAATTCTTTGGTTCATCTGGTCGATACACTAGTATTCCCAGTAGTTTGCAAGCAACAGTTCTTGCACACCTGTTTGTCATTACTAGGGTCCGTAAATGCGTACCATAACATACGGTCGGCACTTTATTATAACACTTTATTATAAGTAAAGTATAAACTGCATATTTTAAGCGCCTTGTAAATTATATACGCATGTCTTTCTTGCGCCTGAATACGTACGTCACTGACCGATCCTGCCAAGGCGCTGGGACTCACGTACGTGCGGTAGTACGTCGGTCCCGCGCGGGAGAGCTGGATAGTGAAATGCAGTGTATCATGCGTGAGAGAAAACTTTCCGAACCCTAGTCATTACAACAGCCGGTTCTTGAAAGAAGAATGTTTCATTTTGATGAAAAACTTTTTTTTATCACAAAAAAAAAATAATATTTTATAGTTGATAAAAAACGTACTTTTTGGTAAAAGTATCAGTTTTTTAAAAATCAAAATTTTGCCAAACCCTTCTTTCAAGGAGTGCATTTTGTTTTATACTAACATAATCTTTTTGGTTTTTTATATATGATTCCGATTGAACCGTTCCAGATTTATTGTGTTCACCGCAAGCCACCTGTGCAAAAATTATGTTTCGCAACTTCGGCTGAATGTTCAATTTATCAACATATTTTTTAAACTAATTCAAGCACTTGAATATAAGTATTAAATAATGATTTCAAGTTATGTGCCTGTAGTTTCACGATGCTAACTTTTGAACCATTTCCCTTCTTCGGAATTCTCAATGAGACTGCAATTCTGCTGCTGAACACTGAATACTGAAGCACAATACTTATCAGTGGAGAAGACCAGTATGATGAATAATGAGCGCAGGGAATCTACTGAAGCTCTCTATGTCGTACTACACAGTTTATGAATAATATTTTACCTTGGCAGTGGTATTTTTAAAATGTTTTCTATATGAGAGGGTGCGATCAAGGGTGAAGTTATTTCGGATACTTGTTATGGTGAAGAGTATTGCCACATAATTGCACTTGGAGGTACGTGTGAGCTTGCTTGTTGTTCAGATGGAATGCACATTCAGTTTTACTAATACTGGGTTTAAGCACCATTTCTTGAACTAAGAGCTCAGGGTGGCCAGAGTTTCTGTGAGAATTGTGTCAGTGTGGCTAAGGTCTTTGGCTCTGCAGGCATTTGCAGAATTTTAGGTCTTAAATATATATGTTGAATAGTAGTGGGACTACTACTGAACCCTGTGATAGGTCAGTGCTTATTTTTCTACCACTTCACTCAGTCCACTTTGATGTAACACTAATTACATTACAACTAACATATTAAAGCATATCTTGTGTTATAAGTAAGGTAATTTAAACCCTGGAGGATTTTTTTTATGATAAATCTTAAGAGAAGTTTTATTTTGTCATGTTGTCACCTATATAGTTACCATTCAACGCTAGCACAAGTTACCATTCAACGTATTAGGTAAGGATGGATAGTTGTCAACAGGTAATAATATCAGGATCTGCTTATGGTATTAAGTGCCAAAAATGGATGAAGATAGTTAAAAGTGGTAGAGAGGAATACAGTATAAATATATTTCTACTAAATATAGGTCCTGGGAAAAGCCCTATTATCTTAAATAAACAATAATACCATACTGTGCTAGCCTATTCACATCACGCACAACCTTGTCAGTTAGGTAATTCCACTTATACAAATATGTATATAGGTAGAAACATATAATATGCTTCAGAGTAAATAAACTCAAAAAATAGGCATTTTCACCGTACGTTACCATAGTCCTTCTTTGGATATATTTCACACATTATTGACTGTTACAATACTAGGGAATTCGATACATTTTCTCGAGTTTTCTTACTGAGAACTTTATTGTTTGTTTTCTTTTCTTCTGAAGTTTTATACAGGTATAATAGTAAACACGAATTCGCCCTCGGTGAATAAAATCTTTAAAAGGAGGCAACATTCATCCAGAACGTGTTTGACGTCATGTTTTCGAGAGGTAAGGTAACCTATATACATAACAGAAATAAAATGACCGTAGTTTTCATAAAATCGTGATAAAATCCTGAAAACATAAATAAATTCTGTATATATTTGGAATCCTTTATATTAAAGTATAAGTCCGAACGGTAAAACTAT
Source organism: Aromia moschata (assembly GCA_029963805.1). NCBI lineage: Eukaryota > Metazoa > Arthropoda > Insecta > Coleoptera > Cerambycidae > Aromia > Aromia moschata. Next base: position 62,095 of record JAPWTK010000814.1, on the reverse strand, counting down.
AGGTACTTACAGGTATATAATATGTAGGTTAGGGTGCTTCGTTTGAGGCGACTATTTTCTTTTTTTAACTCCATTGACGAAATATAATTCGAGACATAATAAATTATCCCACCAAAGATGAGCTCTTAATTTTAATTTTAAGTACTCGCTGAATGAATTTGAAAATTTCCCATTTAATTAACCCGTAAAAATATATTTTTTTTTAAATTATCTATAGTTGTAGAGAAATCCTTCCTCTTTAAAAAGGTCCTACAGCTAGTTTACAATTTATGAACTATCTCGCCAATAAAAAAATTTAAAAAGTCATTTTTTGCTCAAAAATCATGGTTTTTTGGATTCTTTTCCTAAACTACTAACTTTACAGTAAAATTGCATAGGACATTTTTTGTAGAGAATTTAATTTCTTACAAAGTTTAATAAATGCTTGACGCACGACGAAGATCAACGACCATATTTATTACAGGTTGTCCAAAACCACCGCAAAAATTATTCAACATGTGCAATGTTTAATTATAAGTCATTATAACTCTAAGTAAATTCATTATTTAAGTACGTGAAACATAAAAAGTAAATAGATCTATTGTCTATTGTTAAATAAATTAGTTGATTTCAAAACAAAAAAAAAAAAAAAAAAAATGTAATTCAAATTTTTTTAATAAGTTGCGTGCTGCACAGACATAAAAATATTGATATCATTATTATATTTATTATTAAGTTAATTTCACATTGGTACCACAGTAATATTTTTTTCAGCTGTAATTTCATTACAAAGTACAAAAATCTCGATAAAATAGTTATATTTATAGTTTTCCAATGATTAATTGAATTTATTTCGGAAACTATTCGTTTTACTGTTTTGGCTTAGACTTTTTTTGTAGGAAATTAAATTCTCTAGAAAAAGGTCCTATGTAATTTTACTTTAAAGTTAGTAGTTTAGGAGAAAACCCAAAAAATCATGATTTTTGAGCAAAAAAACGACTTTCCATTTTTTTATTGGCGAGATAGTTCATAAATTGTAAACTAGCTGTAGGACCTTTTAAAGAGGAAGGATTTCTCTACAACTTCCGCCCATGGTTAATTAGATATCATGAAATGTCGCCATGCTATAGATAAAAAAAATATATATATTTTTACGGGTTAATTAAATGGGAAATTTTCAAATTCATTCAGCGAGTACTTAAAATTAAAATTAAGAGCTCATCTTTGGTGGGATTTTTTTTATATATGTCTCGAATGATATTTCGTCAATGGATTTAAAAAAAGAAAATAGTCGCCTCAAACGAAGCACCTTATGTAGGTATATACATACATACATATTCGTGTATGATTATGGCTGGTGATATGTAAGTATACACCTCTAGTGTGCATAAATGGGAATATGTACTATGGGAATAGAACTGGTGAGGTACTAAACCTTTATATTTGTTTGTCACCGTCAGTTACATACTGGGTGATTATCGAAAGTGGCTCTCCCTTATAACTTTTTTTCAAAGATAGGATAATTAAATTTTTGAGGTGATATATCTAGACATAAATCTACATTTATTGACATCGTTGTCATTTTTTATTCACTTGCAGTTTAACCGGAAAAGAATCCCTAACTTCTGAATTTTTATTGGCAGGTCATTTTTATTTTCACTTATTATAGTTCTGATTTAAAATGCCATTCTAAGTACAATGGTATCAATTTGTCACTTCTTGGCACATACTATTATGTGCTAATGTTTCGTTGGGGTCAAGTAGACATAGAAAAATCGATTTATGTTGATTTTGTTGACAGTATTTCTTTTTTTGAGGCATTTAAATATTGTGATGGAAATTGTTCATGATTTCTCAATTTTTTATGAATAGGAACATTATGGCTCATAAGATTTTTCAAGCAGTGCCTTTTATTAGCAATCTTTATCACACACGCCAGTACCTACTTAAGAATTCTCAATAAAAACGCAATCAAACAACAATTATCTTGAAATATTAAATAAAACAAAAAGGGACTTCATTTTAACCCACAGTAAGGGTGAATTAAGGAAGATATTGTGACGTGTCGTTTTATAGTTTTTTAAGGTAAATGAATACAAATATCCCAATAATAAGCATCTACTCTCATTTTTACTCCTATGCCACTTCCAACACATGACCTGTATGACATATAGTTATAAAAGTCAAGTGGATCATAAAGGATAAATAGGTCATAAAAATCATAGAGTTCGTAAGATTCACAAAGGTTTTGCAGCTCATAAAGGTTCGTCAAAAAGGTCACATTGGTCATAAATATCAAATTAGTCACAAAGGTCATCGGTCACATGAGTTTTATGACCTATACAATATAGGTTGTGAAAGTCATATGGATCATAAAGGTCATAGAGGTAATAAAAATTATACAAATAGTCATATCGGCCATGAAGGTCATACTGGTGAAATTAGTCATAAAGGGCATAAAGCTCATATTGGTCAAAAAGAGCATACAGGTTATATGACCTAGACTATGATGAGTCTCACTATGCGAATATAGATCAGTCGTAAAGTCATACAGGTCACATTAGTCATAAAGGCCATAATGTCTTAGATGTTTATCAGGTCATAAAGATTATATGTTTCATAAAGACTATAAACACATTTAAAAGTACAAATATATATTTATAAAAAAAAAAAAAAAAGACAGGGATTTTTTAGCCAACCGTGTTTTTTTTTTAGGAATTATCTAGTATTTAAATTGATTGTATTCAATGAATATACTGGTAAAATAAATTATTAAAATAAGGTATCTTACAGAACAACGTAAATATGAGAAGTAAATGCCTTAACTCTCTCATCCGACAGTAATATCTCCGCTTGAATACACTTTCACTCATTTGCCTTTCCTAAGCTATACAGTAGAGGAACGTAATATATTCCAAAACTTTTTTAGTTAATTTAAGGTTTCTATGGAGTTTTGTGAAAGCTTAGCCAAGTGAACAATAGTCTGGAGAAATTTTGCACCAGTGAGGTGGGTTGTCGCCCTTTACAATGCAAAATAAGGGATGAAGGATCACAATAATGTGGCAACATTATTTTAAGCTCTATTATTAGGGCAACTTACCTTATAATACAGTTTTTGCTCAGTTTAATACCAAGGTAGGTATTTCTCAACATTTTAAGGTATACTTATATATGTCCTATATATTTTGCCCTTAATATCGATGAATTAACTGTAAATGTAAAATTCTCGAAAAAAACTCATCGAAATTAAAAATCAATTTTCATAGAGAGTGCAAAATTGGTCCATATAATTTTAATGTAATTGCATTCATTTCTTTTTCAAATGATAATACCCCGAATATATTGTGTTTTCAAAATCCTTGAAAATTCCTCTTTTCAATCTTACAAATGCATTAATCTTACATAAATCTGAAGATATTTTTAGAATTTCTCGCCAAAATACATAAAGTATATTTTAATAAATGCAACAGTGATGCGATATATGCCATAAAATACATTTTGTTTAATGAAACAATTTTGGTATCATAGAATAGAGAAATGTTCACAGATTTTAAAAACATGATGGGATAGTTAAATAACCTTGAAATTAAAATTCTTTGATTATCCGATTATCCTTGAAAACCCTTGATTGAAACGTCGTACCATTTTAAGGATTTGTTATGGAATTTAACTAGAATAATAATATTTACAAATTAGGTGCATTAAAGTTTGCTTTACCTTAATTTTAAAACATAATATAAAACATAAAATTAAATATTCGAGTTTGTGGGATAGGGAACTTTTTCATTGAACACTTCAAATGTTGGGTGAGTTTATTTTAATTGCATTATGTTATGAATTTTCGTTCATAACGTTCATCTGCTCAATGACCTGATCAAGTCTCTTCAAGTAACCCGATAAAATTTATTTATATGCTTTAACATAATTTAAAGTTTTTTGTTTGGTCTTGTTTTGTTTAACAAATAAAATTTATGTAGAAATATGTCTGCATTTCTATTTGATATAACAAATAACCTTTTTCATAATATCAAATCGATAGCCCGAACAACCCCTTGCAATAGTTTGGATTATATCGAGGTTGTACTGCTTTAGTACGAGGTTGTTAGTTCGAGGTTGTACTGTACTTCAATGTTTTTTTACTTCATCCACAGCATTAAAAAGAAATGAAAAATTTGGAAAATTTTTAATTTTCAGAATGACTTGTAAATTGAAATTATACAAAAATATAAAGGGTGTCCCATTTATTCATCCAAATTTATATTTATATCCCGGATCTACGTGGCTATGGAGAACGTGAAAAATGTTGAAAGCTATCTTCGTAGATACCCTATATTTTATACTCGTATACCGGGTATCTACATATCTACGTATCTATACCGGGTAACAAAACCAATTGCACTCGTGACGTTAACAGCTACTATTGTTGTTGACTTGAAAAGTACGATTTACCTACTTTTGAATTTCGGTAGATTATTTTCATCGCATTAAGGTTCAAGAAGTTGAAAGTAAATCGCATACGGATTTCACAAAAACTAGTTAGTTACTTTGATTTCAGGTATTGTTTACGTTATCGACGTACTACGCTGTTTTTCATATATATTTTTTTCGATTGCATGTCAGAACAATGTAAAGAATCAGCTTTTGTAGTATGCTCTAAAATAAAATATTACGCCTCCATTTCCACTGAGCCCTAAAACTATATACTTGACCTCCTCATCTCGGATCTCGAATCCAGAGCGCCTGTTCTTTTCATTGCGAGAAAATGGTATACCCTTAAACTGTCACAACGGGTAAGCCTTCAATATTAACACAGTCCCTCGACTGCCGCGGATTACCTAACGTTTTATTTGTTTCGCCTTGCGACGAGAGATTTAACTTTTTCATTTAAAGTTGAAAAGTTTTAAAGTACTTTAATTGGAATGTTTACAAGAGTCGATTTATATCGTAGGGAACCGGGCGCATCAACTGGAATGAAATATATAACCGGAAAAATAACATTTACTCTTTATCGAGCTTTTAAATTAAGTCTAAATCCACAAATAACAGAAAACTGGACGAAGTTGAACAACAGAGAGAAAAACTGCCTGTGGTGATTAATTCCTTAATCACCATTTCCACATGTAATTTTCCATAAATGTTGCTGTACTAAATCTGAACAGAGCATTAATGCGGATTTAAAGGGATAATATTTACATTTCTTTAACAAAAAACCCATAAAACTGATTGTCACAAGAACACTTTATTTCAGTTTAAAATTGATCTACATCCTAAGGCAAGAGAACAATAAATCAGACATTGGACCGAAAAAATTTGTCCAAGCAAATTAGACTACCAAGAAATTTTACACGAATTCCTTGATTGCAGCTGGGCGAGCCGAACGAAGAACTAAATATACTGCCACCTTTTCCAAGTGTATTGTATGTACTAGAATGCTGTTAATAGGCGATACTTCCGTTACCGATATGAACAGATACGAACGTGAACATAAAAAAAATGAGATGAGCACGAAAAACTACCTCTGATTTCAGGTGAAAATTCGTGTTTCGACTTACAACCCTTAAGACAGTCTGCCCCAAGTGTTATGTTCCAAATAGCATCCTTTGTAATTCAGTTTTGTAATTTAGTGGTTATACATAAGATATATTGCAATATAGTTGGACCATTTTTACCTTCTTCTTAATCAGAAAGTTAGAGGTAAGTTACAAAAAGCCGATACGCCATTATGACGTTTTGACAAAAACAGGTGTCGTTTGGTCAGTTTCTGCATAATTAAGCGCGTAGTGTTTTAATAATATTTTGTTATTACTGCTTTATTACTTTTGTTATTATAAAATAACAAAATAACAAAATATTTTAAAATAATTTAAATTGGCAATATTTTCAAAACTACAAATTTTTAGAATAAACAACCTTACACAAACTTACCATTATTTTTAATGCTAAATAAGAGAAAATTATGAAAATGGGGGGTTTCCATTTGAAAAAATTGATATCAAGAAATGAGATCAAAAATGAAATTGAGAAAAATGCCAAATTTTTCTCAATTTCATTTTTGATCTCATTTATTGAACACTTTGTAATTATAGTTATCAGATTATTACAAAAAATCTATTAAAGTGGATCCTTTTCAATAGGGAATCCGACCCAAATTGAATAATAGGCTTTCTTATAGGAAAAATTGGTAATTATCTTAGTGCCTGCAAACGTCATTTTTGACATAGAAACTTGAATATCTCAAAATCGCTTGAACTTAGGTATACGACATTATACATGCAATATTCCTAGAACTTACCATATAATCTAAAAATGTATTAACATACAGGGAATTCCATTTAAAATAACAAAGTTGACATCTACTTCCGGTATAACCGGAAGTGCGAAACTAAGAATTAGCATTCCCCACTTAAAAAACCAATTTGTGATATACCCAAACCCCCCGTATATCAATATACAAGCAAAGACCCGTAAATATGAAAATCAAAAGAACTCGCAAAAAAAAATTTGAAGAATTATAAAAAGACAAAAAAAAGGGGTGAAAAAGGGAGGCGGAAAAACGAAGAAAACGGCCCCCAACCAAACACAGAAGAGGGCAAAAAAACCAAAGTTGAATTGTGGAAACTGTAGGTTGCAAAGTTTATGAATTTTCCGGATCAAACAAGATGACGGATATAAAAAAGGGAACTACCAGAATAGTGAAAAAAACCGTCAGCAAAGTTTGCGAAAAATTTTCAAAAACACTGGAGCACTCCCTGGGTTCTCAGTAACGCTCTGTGGAATATTTGCAGTATTTTTTTTTTCATAATCTAGAAACAAATATAGGAGACGTTTTTCGATTTGTTACAAAATATTTTTGTTTCAAAAAGTTATGGCCATTTTAATTTTGGGAAACAAAATGTGCCTATAAAATTAAAAATTAGAATGGGCATAACTTTTTGAAAAAAAAATATTTTGCAAGAAATCGAAAAACGTCTCCTTATATTTGTTTCTAGGTTATGAAAAAAAAAATATACTGCAAATATCCCACAGAGCGTTACTGAGAACCCAGGGAGTGATCCAGTGTTTTTGAAAATTTTTTCGCAAACTTTGCTGACGATTTTTTCACTAGAAATCCTTTCCGTAAGAGGTGTATAGTCATCACCTAAAAAGTGAAGTGGGTCCCATGCGTCGTTTTCAAGATATGGCTAACTGAAATATCACGCACCGCCACTTTGTACAGTACAGAGATACTGCGGTAATAATAAGATTACTGAAATACAAAATAATTTGTACAGGGTGATCGATTTATCATAGGAAGTGTTTTTCTCGGAAACGGCTTGTGTACGGTAAATCACTTTTACTCACCATCACTAAAAATTGAGGCAAAAATAAAAAAAATAACGGCGCTAAGCGTCGCGACGCCTCGAAATTTTTTTTTTAGCAAGATACCTTTTTCACTGTAACATTACAAATGTATATTAATTATGAGTCCTTTCACTATTTAACTTTTTTTTTGTATTTTGAATATTTAAAAAGTTATGGCTCATTTATTGCTGAGTGCACTATCTGTTTTTCTTCTAAGCTGCTAGCTAAATGAATATAATTTCTTGTAAAGAGTATATCAATTTACTTCCCTAAAGGCAAATAAATTAAACCTGACGGAAACAACCAATTTTCTTGCATAAACTCCCCGTATAATAAATATTATCGCATGATTTTCAGTCATTTCATGAAATTTGATCGGCTACAATAAATCCGCTATCTTGAATTTTAAAAATATAATCAAAAATTCATGATCAGTGACCTCAAAAACCCCCCTATACACATTTTCTCATAATTTTGAAGCATTTTATAGAATTTGGTCGGCCAAATTGGATCCGCCATCTTGAATTTTGAAAATGTAACCTCAAATTCGTGATCAGCGACCTCAAAAACCCTTGTAAATATATTTTCGGGACAATTATACCATTAGATATTTGAATTTTTTAATAATGTTCATAATTTATCAAATAACGTTAATTTAATTAAGAGGTTAGGTTAATTCAAAGCAAAACAAAAAGAAATCTAGTTATAGTTTAGATATTTTGTGTACTTTTTGGTTGTGGTTTGGCATCGATTCAGTAACTTTATTGATGCGAAAAAAAAATCACAAAAAAAAAACAAATCGCACAAAATTTTGTATTTTTTATTTAAAATGCGCCACATTGGTGTTTGGAGTCCTTATTATGCAATTCTGACTACACAAATCGAAAGAGCGACCTCAAAAATAGTAGAATATGTATGTTTGGAATTTTTTATTTCAATTTTTTACTGCAGAAAATAAGTCTCAAACACCATATGAAAATTATGCTCTTCCCGGACTTAATGAGCCATCAGGAAATCCGCCATAGCTTTTGAAATAAAGTATAAAAAAAACAGGTAGGTATTTTGCTAAAAAAAATGTCGGCGTCCCGATGCTCATTAAACTACATTTTCTATTTCCATCTTAATGTTTAGTAGAAGCAAGTAAACTTATACATTCTTATACAGAAATTGTATTCATTTAGCTGCAGCTTACGAGAAAAATAGATAGGGCACTAAATAATAAAACGACCATAACTTTTTACATTCAAGATACAAAAAAAATGAAGTTAAATGATGAAATTAAATTAAAAAAAGAACACACAAATAATTAATTATCTTTGTAACGGTAAAAAAAAAGCTGAAAAAATGTTTGAGGTGTCACCATGCTTAGCGTTGTTAAGACATATTTTTTATTCTTGCCTTAATTTTTAATGAAGGTTAGTCAAAGTGGTTTACCGTTCACAAAAATTAATTTCTCGCAGCTGTTTCCGAGAAAAAACACTCCTCACTCCTCACTTCCTATGATAAATCGATCACCCTGTACACAACAGTGAATAAACAACAGTAACTATTAATTTATTACCAGATGACATGTGCTTTTCCCAAAACTGAAGTATTGGTTTATTGCTCACTTCTAACTTTGTGAGTAAGGAGCGTTGAATACTTTTCACCACTTAACATGGATACACTTTTTCGTACTCGACGAGCGTTTTGCCAACCATGTTGTCATCATCAGGAGATGATTAAATTCCGTAAAATCAGTTTTAATCATCTCCTGTGATGCCATGTTTGGCGAAACGCGTGTCGAGTACAAAAAAGTGTTTCAGTGTTCAATTGTGAAAAATATTCAAGTGATCAAGTTCCTGCGCCGAAGGTTCTAATTCTCCTCTTGTAGTAAGAGAGTGTAAAAATGTGTCAGTTACATTGTAATAACAATCAATAATAACATGTAACTTAATATAACCGCTAAATGAGTTTTAATTACTAAGTACGTTGCATCATTGTACACAGAATGAGTAGGGACTAAATTTTAAGTGTTGGTTATAAGGTAGGGTGTTTGAGAAAAAATATTGGGCGTGCTTTCTTAAGGGTTGTATGCCACTACATGAATTTTAGACTGTAATCTGACGTAGCTTTCCGTACCATTTGCAAGTTTTTTTTGTTCGTGTTATTATCATGTTCGTATTAAAATAATTGATATCGTATGTTAACGTCATTCGGGGACATAGTGAATTGAACGTTTGACAAAAGAATATAATCATAACATCAATACATTAAAAATTCCTTGCGCACGTTTGCTTTCCTGGCGTGGCCAGAGGTAAAATAACTACACTGTAACAATTTTTGTGGTATGTACGATTTGTTTTATTTAAATTACTTTCACATACCACTCGAGTGGAAGTATCGCTGAAAAGTAAAATGAGCATTGCCTAAATAAGGCCTAAAGTGTTCTGAAACGTTAACATTTTAAGTGTAAGTGAAAAAAAAGTGCTGTGATTTATTTTTGTGTACACAATAAGTCTTTAAGATTTTACCATGAAATTTCGCCGATGACGGCCTGGAACTGATTAGATTTTCGTGTTAAACCATACATACAGCTCTAAAACTTACTATAGATAACTTGCAACAGAATAGCATCTGAAAAAACAGTAGAAATCAGCTAACATCCAAATTAAAAAGTCTGTGTACATACATATGCGAAAACGTATGTACACTAATAGACAATCAATATTCAGTGGCTCTTTTGTAATGCGGCTTGTTGTGTAACACGGCTTGTAGACGTCTGTTGCATTGAATTATATCAATCTTTTCTATAGGAAGCACTGTAACAATATCAAAATTATTCAAATTGTGACCGCTACCTTTAGAAATGACTACTTTTTCAAAAATCTGCTGTAATTCAAGCACTAGAAATATTAAAATATGGTTAGTTGTATTAATTTACCTCAAAAAAAGTAGCCAAGGTTCGCAAAAACGGCATCTTTTTATTTACACGAAACGGAATTTATTTCGTGTAATAACAGATACCTTAGAAAAACATCGAAACTGGGAGACTTCTGTATGTAATGCTCAGAGTTCTAAAACATTTCATACTGTACTTCCTCACCAAATTCGTAAAATCGTCATTTTACAAGATAATCAATTAAACTTTTTTCATTATTATTATAATTTAAAAGGTAATTAAAACTGCTTCTTCTGTCCCTACCACCGCTTTTAAGATTCATCCCCATGGCCGGCTACGATTATTTTATACCCCGAAATTCAATATTTATCGATTTTTTTATTTAAAATTTGAATCCATAGCGTTAATTGGGAGTCATACACACTTTGCGTACTAGAGTTTTTTTGTTCTTGTAGGTGTATATTATTATTAAAAAACACCTGCACATAATTGGCCAAAAATATTTTCTTGTCTACGAAAGTTACCAAAAATAAGTTACAGTGATTCCAAATAACATTTAACTGTTTTGACATAATTCCATGGCACACTTGGCTCAGTTATCGGCTCTCAAACTCGATATCTTGCTCAACTTTGAGATCGTATAGAAAGAAACACCTTGTATATTTCTTGTTAAAATTTCGTATTATATGGGCGTTTTGAGGAGTCCTTATTAACACTAAATGGTTATTGAAGTTACTATACCTATTGAATTTCGGGGATATGAAAAAAATCGTAGCAGGCCATGGGAATGAATCGAACAAGTGTCGGTAGGGTCAGCAGTTTTCGATGCCCTTTAAGTAATAAAAAAACACAAGTTGGTAAAATAGATCGCAAATGCCAAAGAACTCAAGAGGTTAAACATTTCTTGTCAAAAATGTGAAAGACATAAAGAAGGTCCAAAATTCCAGAGATCAAAAAGGTTGAAGATCAAAAAAGAAACACAAATATCATCAATCTCAAAAATATCTAAACGGTAAAAGAAATTACAATGTCAATGTTAATGAAAAATTCTTAAAAATATGAACAACGTTTGTGATTTAAGAATCTTATGTTATTTTGATATCACGATATCTGAATAACAGTTCCGGTTTTACCGGAAGTGCAATGATCTTCAAATTTTCAAATGAAATACTCCATATGTTCTTACATAATTGAATTCTGCATAAAATTTGATAAACAAAACACGTAACTTGTCGATATTTAGATTAAATAGTGCGAAATTTTTTAAATTTCAAAACAAACAAAATTGGTAATTTTGATACAAAAAAAAATAGTCAAAGCCGGAATTGTCAGTGAAAATATGGCTGATATTTGACGTTTGTTCTCGATATTGAAGTTATCGAATATAGTACCATGAAATTATTAAAGGAATTAAAAAATATATTTCCGTAATTTTTGTATACTCATTATATATATTTAAATGGCAACCCATATTTATTCTTACACCATGGAAATCTTTATACATTTATGTTATAACCTAATATTAACAAGGTGGCGTTTTAAAGATATAACCCCTTAATAAATAAAAAATAACTTAATTAATAAACAAATACGTTTACTTTACTTTTCTATAAAAAAAAAAAAAAACTAAAAAAAATAAACTATTAATACACACAAAAAAAATAAAAAAAAAAATAAAAAATAAAAAAATAAAAAAATAAAATTATAAATTTTACAAAAAAAAAAAAATAAAAAAAAAAAAAATAAAAAGGAGTAAATATTAAAAAATACTAAAAAAAAAACCTTAAAATAATTTTTAAAAATTATAAAAAAAATAAAAAAAAAAAAAAAAATTTAAAATAAATAAAAAAATAAAAAAAAAAAGTAAAAAAAAATCTTTTTCTTTTCTTTTAATAATTTTCAAAACAAGAAAAACCAACAAAATTAAATAAAAAAAACTTAATAAAAAAAAAACATTAATAAATAAAAAAAAAATAATACATTTTTTATAAAATAATATTAAAAAAAAAACCCTGAATTGTGAATGGATTGTGTTATAGACGATTTTGATCACTTTTCTTGTGAAAAGATGTTAATGTAGGTACTGTTTTACTAGATAGAAAATATTTTCCACATTCCGTTTGTGGTGCAATACATTTACATATTAATTTACAGATAAAAGTATAAAGTTTTCCATGGTGTAATAAAAACTAGGGTTTACCAGCAAAAAATATAGTAATAGCTGTAAAAGGTTGAGTGTCAAGTATTTTTTTTTTAATAATTTTAGATAGTTGAACATCGAGAACAAATATGTATGATGAGCCATATTTTCATTTATAAACATTTCAAAAAAATTAAACGACTCCGCACATTTAATCGAAATGTCAGAAATGTACATTGATATGATTAATAATCTTTCTGCATTTATTCTCGTTAAACGTGAGCGATTTGGCCTGTACATTTGGTTGTAGAAGAAAAATGATCGTTCCACATCTACTGAAGTTTAAGTTGCAAATTCAAAATAGGTCACATGGACAGAGAATGATATATCATATTATTTTCACGAATTTCGCACAGTTGTTTGTATTACTAACAGTTCTTTGTTGTCACTAACATTAGTACATTATTATTTTTTAGATATACAGAGGAAAATCCACGTGTTACTACTATTTCTATACTTTTAGCCGTTATTTGCAATACTCGTTTATTAGCTATTAATATCAGGGGGCATTAAAGACCTTATTACCGCAAAATATGTTGTTTCGTCCACTGTCAGCCACAGAAATATATTACGTATGTCTTCTTTGATGTTTCCCATTACACGTTGATATGTCTTTATTGGCAAAGATAAATTGGCAAAAATAGTAATATTTGGCAAAAAAAAACATCTAAAGTAAATATTGTCGACCACCTTCCACGCAAGACTACAAGTGTAAAACGTTATGCACAAATCAAACCAAGATTCCTCCTTTCTAACTGTACCAGGTATATTTTTTTACGGATATTCAAATCTAAAAGTCTTTTACACTTTCCGTGATCATGAAAAATATATCGAAAAGTGTAAGGAATACATAAAATATGTGATCCGTCTATTGTAAATTCCTTGTAATTTTCAATAATATTTTTAAGTCTATTCACAAATGGTAAAGACTGTGCCATTATTGCAATGATCCACACAAATTCACGAGTGACTAACTCGCGACAAAAAAGTTGTTTTCAATGCGGTGCTCGACCCGTTTACACCGGCGCGCCGGCAGTATAAACTAAATAGACTCAATATGTAAACTATAAAACTTAATAACCGTCAGCTGTCACTAATGACGCTTCACAATTGTCACAAAATTAGAATCTTATTTTTTTTTTTTTTATTAAAAACAAAGGCGTATAAAAAGTTCTTGTCAGAAAAAGAAACCTCATTCTTAATCTATTTAGGGTTTGAGAACTCGGTAGGAGGACACTGTAGAAGAACAAATTGGGTATATGAAGAACTAGTTTTAGTTTTACCTCCCCTTATGTTACTAGAATATGGTCGCATACTTACCAAACACCCTGTACATGTATATAGAATGAGTTTTTACTGCGTATTTGATCTATAGAATCATTGTTTCATAAAAAATGCTAGAATGGAATATATGACATTGTTTACACCATTTTTGCCACATTTTTAAAATACTGCTGAATATACCGTGTGTTCATATACTTCTGGACGTCGACTTACTTTCTTCTTTTAAATGAAACACCCAATATAATTTTACAAATTTGAAAAAATGTACAATTTTGAGTTGAAAACATGTCATAACCCATATCCAAACCTAGCCGTCTTCCAGATATTTTCTTTTAAATTGAGATATACGGTCTGGAAAAACCATCATAATTTTTTTTGGGTGGTAGGCTTCCACTTTATTTTTGGCATGGTGTAAGAACATACGTTATTCCATATTCTGTAATTAAAATAAATTAGAAAATGCTATACAAAGTGTTTGCCAATTTCAAACTGAGGTAATTTGTTTAGTTCAAATAGAATATCGTTTATTTTTTCGGTCCAAGTTGTCTTAATATCAGTTCTCTTTTTGTTTATATGCACATCATGGGAGTTAAAGTTACAAATTTCGGAGATATTCTCGATTTTCTTCGAGTTTCCAGCAATTGTCTTAAGAAATGCCATCAAACTAGCCTTGAATTGAAACAGAAAACTTTAAAATTCAATTAACCACTGTTCACTTTTGTAATACACAAAGACTTAAATAATGTGTTTCCTAAACGAAAATTGCATCAAATTACTTATATTATCTAAATAGAATATCGACCATAATAACATATTTAGATAGAATGTAATTTTCTCTTAAAATGTCTCAAAACTGGAAATAAATGTTTTCCTTAATAAGGAGAGGTACTATATTATATATAAAGGTAATGTATAACTAATAAGCAAATATAAAAATAACAATAATAATAATATAATAATAATAATAATACTCACCCTATAATTACTCCGAAGAGTAACCCCTTAGGTCCTCTCAGGGACCTGTGCGGGAAGGAGTGACTATTATTATTATTTGCCATGGCGCACTGGGAGCGACTTAAGATTATTTCGGTAACGCATTTGCTTTTCAGTTCTGAGGAAACCGAGAAAACTCAGAACATTACCAAATCTAGGGCATGTGCGGTTGGATTGGCATCTATGCATCCCCACCTATACACTAGTGTATTAGTGGTTGCATATCAAGCCCTGACGGAGAAAGCGAGACAATTAAAAATCGCTACCCCGGTTGGGACTTGAACAACGCGCACAAAGGTATCGCGACTGGAAAGACGGTGCTTTAAAACACTCGGCTACCCGTGCCCCCAATGATGTGATAAAGACGCTTTACTGTAAAATGTAACACTCCAAATGTCAACTCCAATATTGGTAATTTATATAAATAATGTTCAAAAAGACCAAAGTATGTAAACAATAGACAGAATGGAATAGAATATCATACCACGCATACAGCGAGGGGCTGATCCATATTTTTGTAAATCTTGACAGGCTTCTATCAATCTGTGAAATACGTGAAACAGTGGGGTTGCTATTGTCAATAAAAGAACGGGCGTATATATTTTAGGCAATTATCAGGCGGCATCCCAATGCGTCAAATATCAATTAAATTTGTTTGCAGTTCGCCCGGAGGTCGTGGTTCACCTTCCAGGTTTTTATTATTTTTTTTATCGAGAAATGGGGAAATGGCAGGTTCGTGCGCGAATCAGCAGTGGTAAATAAATCACTCGGTAAGATGCCTAACCATGATTTATGATTTTCTGAATGTTTTACGCTTACTTACCTACCTATAAATCCAACATCTAGGGAATCCAGTTTGCAGTTTCGATATACATATACGTATATGTCATTAAAATAAATGCTACTCTGTATGAAATATACCGGTTGTTTATATGGTATTAATATAAAAATAGTAAAAATGGTGGACATATATTGTGGAAAAACGTTTAAATTGATAAAGAGTGATTTTAAAAATTAATGATTGCATTAAAATTTTTTGTTTTTCACTAAAAATTCTTATCGGAAGACATACAACTATTGCACTACTGAACTTCTGTAGTTTTTATTTCTGATCAGTAGTTTCCATTTTCACCTTAAACAATGAGGGTTTGAAAAAATGATGATGAAATTGGAACAGTTTTTGGAGTATTTGAGAAAAAATCTTGAGAATAAAGCAATTTAAAATGCGATTTTGTTAAAAAGTGTTCGTAATGGTGCTATGAATGTATTTCCAGACTTTTATTCATACTAAACAGGGCCGGCTCATGTTGACTTAGGCATAGTAAATACTACCAGCTAAAAAATTACTTATACATGCAAGGGTGTGTGGAAGGGGAGGCGGTTTTGAAATGGGCCAGGTCTTGGCCGTCATTGCTTGCCATACACACAACCCTGCGTTGGACGTCGCGTCGGGATCATTGAGAACAATCCCCACTCCCCATTTTGTAAGTTTAAGTAAGTTTTGTAAGTAACCAAAACTCGTCCTTATGTGTGAATGTCCTTTATTTTATGTGAATTACTTTTAAATAAAAATATTTTGTGAAGAACATTGACGAATTAAAACGTTTTGAATTTGGTCTTCATATATCGTCTGTATTGTGTTCTTCATATATTTGTTCTTCATATATGTCTCTGAAAATTGCTCATTGGCTATAGAATAGTGGCATAGTTCACGACTGGCTTATGTGAGTCTCGGGTTCAAGCCCAGACAGAACCATTTTTTTTTGTTATAAATACCTCCATTGTTGATTACTTTTTTGCTTAACTATCATCTAAAACTCTTCCTCTCTCTCTCTCTCTCTCTCTCTCTCTCTCTCTCTCTCTCTCTGTTTTCAAAATTATGAATGTACCCCCTAATCAGATTTGTTAATACACTTGCTCACATTCAAATACTCGCCGATGTGTGATCATGCCCCATAGCGCGAAAACTGATCTACTGCGATAGGTCTTCTTACAGGATGGTGAACCTTCATCATTTTCCTCTCACTTGCATTTTACTGCCTATCCAGTTAGTGTACAGATAAGTCGTCGGGCTGCTTTAGTTTTACAAAACTCTCGTGGGGTGTAGAAAAATTGCATAATTGGCGTAGTACAATAGTTAACTGAGTTTGCCCCATTTGCATAATAATAGTCCAAACACTGTTTTATTTTACCCTGCATTATCATTTTTAAGCTCTCCGACATGCCGAACGCCAATAGAAAAATAAAAAATTTTCAAAAACAAGTTATACAAAACAAAAACCAATTTGTTTAAAATACCGCTGCCTAAAATCAGTTCCACATAAAAAAAATCCATTTTTAATAAGACTAAATCATTAAAAACATTAGTTTGTATGTTTAAAAGTATTAAATTTGGATATAACCTTTATGGGTTTTATGACCGTTTTTGTCTTTATGTCCTATATGACCTGGTAGACCTATATTGCCTTTATGATTAATGTGCCCTTAATGACTAATATGACCTTTATGACCAACAGATTTAATGTATTGGAAATGGGCAATTGTAGTAAAAGTGTGAGTAGAGGACTATTAATGTGATATTTGAATTCCTCTACCTCAAAAACCTATAAAACGACACGTCACATAATTAATTTTTTTAATTCAAATTAAAATACAACCCCCTTGCCCCCAAACTCTACCATAGGACAATAAATAACACTATCAGCCAAATCATTTTGATTTGGTGCATGATTTAGCTTGGCCTTACATATATGTTTTCACAAATTCTTAATAATTCCCTTACATTTAAATTTTGTTTTAGTTACCACCGTACCCCCCCGGGGTTAGGAGGGCGAAGAAGAGCAGGATTTTTTAGAGCTCTATTGACTCTGTAATTACTAAAACTATTTAAAAAAAATATATTTAACCTATTTCAAATACATACCCCATTCAACTCCCGGAACGCCCCACCCTATGAAGCTAAATACCTTTATATTTGTAAACTCAATTATGGTATACATGTGTCTCAAATTTGAAGTGAATATGTTGCATCGTTTGCGAATTACCAATTGTCAAGGGGAAAAGTGTATTACCCCCATTTAATCCCTAACCCCTCAAACGAAGCTTACAATAAGTTCCAGGTCTCATCATGGAACACTATATGCCATAAGTGTTCCAAATTTGATTTTAAGTTGATCGTGTGCACAAAAGAGGTTAACAGACAGAAAGACAGACAGACCGACTGACAAACAATTTATTTAAATCAACTTAAAATCGTGACGTTTCAAAATATTTTAGGCCCATTTAGCCAATACAAATTTTTAAATAAGTTTCTGTGAACGCCATACAACTACGTCTATGTTGAAGCAAAATAGATAAAAACAAAAGACATTTGTAACAACACTAAAATAATTATTATAACAACTAAAAAAAGTTTAGGGCAGACCAAGGGGTGTTGTAACAATTTGAACATTTTGCTTCTTACACAAAATTCTATGAAGACAAATCGTATGAGACTAGTGTCAATCGATAGTCCATTTTTTACACTTTCAGAGGACTGACACAAAGAAAGTGTAAGTGTGAATTCTGTGGCGAAAAATCTATTAGAACGTAACAAGTCATTTTGTCTCAACTCCCCTTATACCAAGGTAAATTAAAACAGAGGTCCACGTGAGTTGAAACAGTTCATTTTTGGATAGAAAAAGGGTAGTAAAGTAGAAATGACGATATAATTTAAAGGTATTTATTAAACTAAAACATTCAAAGTTGGAATTTAATCTTTTTAACAATATTTTGTACTGAACCGAGCAAATCTTAATAGATACTATAAATCTTAAACGAATAACCATTTCTTCTTATTAAATTCTGTCCATGAACACTTAAAGAACAAGGCAGTATGATATGACTGAATGTCTTTAAATCGTTTCCGTGGAAAGATGAACTTTGGGGTAGATGATTCCCAAGGGCGTTTCCAGTTAGAGCTATAGTAACTAATGTTGCCCTCTCCGCTGAAGTCATGGCACTCACTTGTTTCTGTCCTTGTCTAGCAATGATGCCGTCATGTTTCTGAAATGTAGTAATGCCAGACTCGTCAACGTTCCATATATCCTTCCCTTGCAGCTTGTTTTTGTCAACTACAGTGCTGTAATTTTGAAGGACATTTTTTTTGTTATACTCCACAGCTAACCTATTGGCAAAACTTCTGGCTTCTTAGGCCGAAATTAGCAGCAGCGCAGTTTAAGAGGTAGTTACAGAGTACGTTTTCCTCTGAAGATGAAAATACAGTCTTTTCTAGATATCCAACAGACGAAGGAGTCCCTGTTTCATTAGCTTCATTAGCACTTTTTTTGTACCTGTAAAGGGAAATATGGTTGAGATTGTAACTCAAAGCTACATCTTGGAGATTTTTCTCACGCAATGTTACTTCTTCGTAGCAAGCTCGCATATATCGCGACTCGTCATACCTAGCTATTAGTGTCTTTCTTTTATATCAGTATCAGTTGGCATGCTAAAACAAAATAAGGAAAGAACAAATAAACTTCACCGTATAAGCAAATCAGCCATATAAAACTTAAACGAGGTGAGTTGAGACAGTGTGTTTCAAATCCCCTCTTTTACGCAATCCTCTCATTTTTTATTCAATTAAAAACCAAGGAGCAAAATAAGAGAGCCGTACCAGTGCTATTAATTGAATCGTTAGTTAATGAGCTTTCGAAATATATATAACCCAAACCAAAATACAAACGCAATATCATAATATAGATATCTTAAAAAAACGTTCAAAACCTACTCGATTTTTGAGACATAGGAGCCAGAACAACAACTGCGCCCAATGGGTCAAGTCAATAGTCAAGTATAGTCCTTCTAATTTTAATTGAAAATGATAAATACGCCTGGGGAACAAAAAAAAGCGGTGCAACTTTATGATTCCATGGGCGTGCATATATCTCTTATAAATTCGAAAATTGTAAAATAATTTTTTTATTCAAATCAATATAGGAGATTAAAATTACAAAACTCTTAATAAATGTAATATAATTTGTTGTAACTAATGCTCATTTAGCCAGACAATCTCAAAAAATTGTCTGTGTTAATAAACCTAAGTGAAATACTCATCACTGGCATTTTAAACAAGTTGAGTGCCTAAAGTCGTAAATCATTTTAACGACATCGTAAAAATTTTATGGCACAGTGGACCGAAGAAGTATTAGCAATGTATTAAATGACCGGTTGACCGGTGTTACCGCCAGTTGTTTTACTCTGTGCGGCCAGCCGCCTGAGCCGCCGTTGCCGGCTCTTCAAAATTTTCCTAAGTATAGTAATATACATAAAGTTGTTTGAATTTATAATTATTTTTTCCAGCAATTTTAAACGCTTTATTTTAATGCTAACTAATAAATTTATATCTATGTATTTTATTTTAAATATTTCCAAACTAGCTTTCTAAGAACGTCACGAACTAATAGTTTACTGAAGTATGAAGTATACTTGTATAGTGAGCTTAGCAATTTTAGAAAATATATCTGACAACCTTGCTTTTTTCTACCTATTTTCAATTTAAAATGGAAATAGAGTACGCGAATTTAGAGGCCTTCGGGCAGCGGGAAGCGTCTGAAATACGAAGTTACCGGCTCGCTAACGGGTTTAAGTTCCGCGAAATCAGTGGTGTTTCAAATCACTTCTGTTTAAAAACACCTTCACACCCCCTACATATTATTTTTTATGAGAAGCTCAGAAATACTACTGCTTTGAGCCAGACAGAACCGCAGCTGATTGTAAAAGGCTTGTATGACCGCAAAAAAGCTGCAAGCATTGCAACGCTAACAGTTCGATGAGCCTCAAGAATTTTGTATCAGAGCCCATCTAAACTATTTGCTCTTTCGTGCCTGTATCTGTAACTAAACTCTTTAACCCCCCCCCCTCCAAAAAAAATCATTCACAGTTTCAGACTGAAATTAGTTGTTTTTTTATTATTTTTCTTTCACTTCTAGTAAATTTAATACCTAATTCATTTTTTTCCTTTCCTTGTCATACATCAATACGTTTCTTATTTTGCGTCGACAGAAAAGCGCTCTTTCTAGTTCCCTCATAAAGAATAGATGCTGTCATTATTAGAAAAAAATATAGATGACGTCACTATCTTTTGACAAGCGGACTGTCCAAATAAATCTGCCCTTGGCATGACCCGTCTCAAAAAATAGCAATTCGTTTGTATTTTTTGACGTACATTGGCGAACATCTAATTAAGGACACCAAGATTCCAAATATAATTTATTGCACTGTTAATATTGGCATGGCTACTTAGTAAATTATTTACGAAATAAAAATATTTTACTTTGTAATATTTTTTAATATTGCAAAACCCCTATGCAAAGCGAGCAACAAATTAGGGCCACAGTAAACATATGTAGTTTTAAAAAATTGATATATTCAAAAATACATAATCACTAGAAGAACAGTTTGTAGGGTATTAGCATCCTTTATAGCCCTCAATCTTGCTGAAATGAATATTGTAAGCTTCTGACAATATTGAACAGGTAATTTCCCAGGCTTGACACTCTATTTCACGATAATTTCTTTGTTCCATATGACCTCTATGATCTCTATGACCAGTATGACTTTTGTGATCGATATAACATTTACAGCCTATATGGGATTAACGACCTAAATTAACTCCATGACATCTATAACTTAATGACATTTATGACTTTGATGAACTGAATGACCTTTATGTCTCGTATGATCTATTTTGGATTATTTATCTTTGGGGTTATTTAGCTTTGGGGTTATGTAAAAAATTAGGATTTAGGATACGATCAATAACGCAACTTAATAAACGTAAAAATTTAAAGTGTTAAACGATTCGTTCTTTAATTTAAATCAAAGTTTTCATAATAAACAATCAGACACTTAGAATACACCGATCAATTCTGATGATATATCTGTTGCCCGGCCTGAGTATAGTCCCATTTTTTAGTTTGTAAAAGTACTTTGCTGTTACACACGTATTTTATGAACTTTTTCACGTAGAGTATCTCATTGTTTAGTGCAATATAATGATTGCCTATTATGTGGTGCCTTGATAATAACCTGGAACGTCGAAAACTAAGTAAAACAGAACACATACTTGTATTAATATAATTCATGTCAAGCCCAAGCCTTTGTTACGAAGAGTGTATATTTGTATGGTCACTGTGTGGCACATGGTATATTAAAGAACGCCAGTGAACAAACTTTATGGGACTTATTGCTCCGGTCATTTTAACGTGGTTTTAGTTAACATCAATTCATAACTCAGTTGATTGTTTTGTTTGTAAACTTCTGGGTAATAAAACGTCAGGAACATGAACATGGAAATATAATTAGCAGTTTTAAGAGCTTTGCGGACTACGTGTACAAAAGTATTATGTTACACGCAAAATATATGAACAAAAAATCCGGTGTACTAAAACAGTAATTCCTAATTCGGTTATCAATACGTGATGCGATTAAGAGATCACAAGAAATATAGAGCTGTTTGTAAAAGTACAGTGGTATGTACAATAATCAAATCATTACTGGGATACATACATACACGGATATGTAAAACGAACAAACCTGAAACAAAAGAAATCTTGCAATATTTGGAGGAATTACAATTAAAGCTGGCAGAAAGTTGGTTGTACAACAGGGCTTCTGCAGGACACAGGGCTACTGCAATCAATCAATCTTACAAAACGTTTAAGAGCATGCGTCGAAGTGAACGAAAGACGTTTTTTATAACTTTTTGCCTTCCTGTTATTTTTATATTTTATTTAATATGTTTATTTTTTTACTATCACTGTTTTTACTTTGTTGTGGTCTTAGAGTTTTTATTATCGCCTTATTATGCGTTTTACTCATTATACAATATTTTTCAAACAGTTCATACTTTCGACTTTTGACAGATATACCTCCTTTGTGATAGAATAGAACGAAATTGTATATCTCTTTCATATTGTTTCTTGTAAACATTTAGACGTACGAAAGGGTTGCAGATGAATAATCATTATAGGTTGCAGTAAAATGAGCACCCTGTATGATGCAATCGATCACGAATATTGACCACTATCAGGAAAGAAACACAGCAGCACCAAATGTTGTTCAGATCGGTTAATTGAGGTCTGATTTATAGAGGAAACAGGAAATAAAAAAAATTACTAACGCCCTGGAACTTATTGTGGCGACATTTTCGATCTGAATAAGCTTAGTTAAACCGATCGCATTTGGATTCTAGAACATGCCAGTTAAATAAGTAACATTCGTGGGTAACTCACTGTATAGAGAGGTTTATTCCTTTTACTTTACACGCTTAACTATATTTGAAATAACATGTTATTGATGTCAACATTATGATTTACATGAGCGTATGGGATTGTTGTCTTCCTCGATTTAGTTGAATATATTATTGTGTAGTTTGAAGACATTTAAATTGTGATTTCTCGGTTAATACATTCCTCAAATATTGCTGAAATCCACTAATCGCGGGCTCAGAACGATAAGGTGCACATGAGCTATTTTTTAGAAAATGGCAATCAAACTCTGACAGTTCCATTCCAACATACTTTTTAATTATACTTAATCTCCCAATTTTTATTTCTGTTATTAAAAAGTAAGCTTTCATTTTCTATATACTATACTAGTTTATAATGTATCGTTTGAGAAAAAAATCTGTAAAATAATGCAGTTACACCCTTGTCCCATAAGATTTGCAATTTAGTTTATGGTACAAGGTTGTATATTGAAAAAAAAACATTGGCTGCTTACAAAAAAATAGGCAAATAATCAAAATACTTCTTTATTAGTTAAATATATAACAAATATTTTTTAAGATAAATATATTACATCTTGAAAATAGTATTATAAAATAATCTATCTTGTTCTGACATTACATTAAACATAGATAACAAAGCATATTTTTGAAATTTTGGCAATTGCTCAATCTTATTTATTTCTTTAAGAATATAATCCTCCATTACACCTGCTCTGGAACTATCTCTTTGTTTACCTACAGCTCTAGATGATACTCTTTTTTCAATATTTGCTGTGCAATACTTACTGCCACAAAAGGCATATTATATTTTGTTTTATATTCGACGATGAATTTTTGTGTACATTTTGAGTGTACATAATAACAACAGCTTTAGAGTAAGGTATTACCTTGTAATTATGATTTTTTTGTACATTCAGCAAAATCTTTAAAATCAGTCTTTTTCAGTTGTAGAATAATAAATGGATTTTTTTTTACCAATTTGAGGTAAAAAAAAATACCCTAATAAGGCCAATCGGTGAAAAGAAATTATTTTTCTGGAAACACTTTTCAATCTGACTGTGTGTATTGTCAACTTCTTGTACTCCTGAGTGCCCTGGAACGGAGTATTTCATAGTGATACTTTCTACACGAGGATGTGTTTTGAGAAAATGCAGAATCGCAAAGGACATCATTTTATTTCTGTTTTGGGGTATACATGAGTCGCTCCATGTAACAAGACTTGTTATATTGTTTTCTTCTACTACTCTTTTCAATATTTTACTAAAAGCAGAAGCTAAGTCATTTCCTGATCTGCCTCCAGTATATTCTGTCCATATAGCAGTATACACTTTTTTTGGACTTGATAATGTAGCAGTTAAATTGTAACATGTCAATTTAGGTAGGTAAAAGAAAGGACCAATGGTACTTTTTGGTACAGTTATTACATTTTGTAAGTCAAAGCATAACACTGGTATGTCAGCATTTGATTTGTCACTGGATTTTTCTTTCCACATACTATTTTTCAAGTCAATATGTGTATTACTCTGCAACTTTTCATCTGATATTTCCCCTTCATTCTTTTTTGTTAATTCTGTTTCTTCACAAATAATACATAGATCTTTCTTTGTATGAGACAAGATTCTAACTGCAGGTAACCAGTAGGTGGAACTGAGTTCTATGTGCAAGAAAAGCATTTAGAACTTTGTCCCATAAAAGGAGACAATTTTTAAATGCAGTTAGAACCTTGAACCTGTTAAATACTGATTTTGGAGAGAAATAGCGCCATCTTTGAATACTGACACGAAAGAGGAATGCAGATAGAACCTTGTCATGTAATTTTCTCATTTTCTGAAAAAAGTGCAGTTAGAACCTTATCGTTCTGAGCCCGCGTAATATTAAATTTCAATGTTTTGTTTCTTAGTTGAAAAAAACCTGCTACGAAATAACATTCTACAGTCAAGTGGCATCCTTAGTTTTTCACACTATAAAATATTTTCTGTTCTTCATTTCTTTCTTAACCCAGCCGATAATGATAGGCCCGATCAAGTCTGGATAAAAACACTTTTTTTACTTGGCTACTCGTGAAAAAGATCGAGCTGGCCAGCCCAAAAAAAAATATTTCTGGTTGGTTAGGACAGAACCAACTTGAATTGCAACGACTAAGCCCTGTCTTACACTGGATGCAGAAAGTTTGTTTGCGAATTTGCGAATGTTCGTTACCGCGCCAAAACGGTAATGAGAGTTAAGTGATCTCAACCTAATAATGCAAATATAAACTCTTACAGCGCTAGCTAGTTTATTTGTGCGCATGCCTGAGTCACCCGTCTGAATAATCCCCACATTTTCGTATCAAGTGTGCGACGGGGCTAAGGTGTACAAAGTCCAGAAGTAGCTTTTGATGTATTGTAGGCTATATTTTAGCATACAAACGAATCCATATATAGCTTTATGATATATTAAGAGTATCACTTTCTTTTTTTTTTAACCAAACATAGACCATAGACATTCAGGTAACGCACATTTCGAGAAAAGAAAATACAATTCCTATTCGCTTATTAATAATAGTAACCCCTCCGTAAATGCGAACTCAAATCAAATACTTTTTCAGAAAAAATACTTTTTTTGAGGAAAAGCAGAACTTGTGAAATGTCAAATAAAAAGGTTTTTTCATTTTGCAATCACACTGTATTCACACTTGAACACTTCTCCACATAATACTGAAACACTTTTTTGCACTTAACGCACGCGTTTCGCCAACCATGGTTGGCCATGGTACTAATATGTTGGCATCAGGAGATGATTAAAACAAATTATGTATTGTAGGCTTTAACTGTCAATAGGAGGTATATTATTTGCCGATACTGGGCACATGGAGGAGTTACAATACAAGGAAAATATGTGCGAAATGTAGAGTACTTTAGCTTAATAACAAAATGATGTATATTTATTGCGAACTAGTTCTATAAACGGTATTTAAATTGCACCTAGCTCTCATAACGCTTACAGGAAATGTGGGTTCTAAATCCCTGTAAATCATATTTCCTGTACTCGAAATCGAGCAGGAATTTACCTTCAGGTAAAACATAAGCTTCATCCTATCCTCGTAAATCTTACTCTATAATATCCTAATTCTATATAAAAAAATAAATGTATTTAACAAAGGACTAATTGGATAAATTCAAACGTAATGCCGAAAATCCGTAGGGATACGGGAATTATTATGTAAGGGAATTATTATGTAATGTTGGTCCAAAATTAAATTCGTGAAAAAATTTAGTATCCTCGTTTTAAGGATTAACTTTGGACTTACACATTCA
Organism: Aromia moschata; assembly: GCA_029963805.1. Lineage (NCBI taxonomy): Eukaryota > Metazoa > Arthropoda > Insecta > Coleoptera > Cerambycidae > Aromia > Aromia moschata. The sequence goes on along the minus strand of JAPWTK010000814.1, from coordinate 35,852 downwards.
AGAATATTATATAAGCATGGAAAACGTTCACTTTGAGATAGTAAATTAACAGTTGAAAGATCCGATGTGGAAGGGAATACGCCACGCCTTGAGTCACCTGTAACAGGTGAAGTTAATGTGGCACAGTGTGAACTGACGTACGAAAAGCGTTTAGAGGAGGAGCATATGTGCAAAACATTTAATTTTATTTTAATTATTTATTTACACTATTCTACAGGTATACTCAATTACAGAATAGTATGAGAAACAAAAAAGAAAGAGATACACTAAACTACCAAGTACATTACACAAGCAAATAAGTAAAATAACTTGCCTTGTTTTTAGTAAATTCGATGTTCTGAAATATCGAAAAAAATCAACGATAAAAAAAATTTACTATGTAAAATGTAACATATTCTAGGACAGGAACTTTACACAAAGAACTGTAAACCAAGAACTCTAAACCTTAATAGTTCTTGCCTTACGAACTTCACAGTTATTGTCTCAATTTATAATAGAATTAAGTTTTTGGTTTAAAGTTCTTGTCTAAGGTTATATTAGGTTAAGTATTCTTAGTTTAAAGTTCTTGGTGTAAACCTCTTGCCTTAGATTATGTTAGGTTTAAAATTTTTAGTTTAGTATTTTAATTTGGTTTTGTTTTTTTTTTCTGAATTCCTAACTGATCGGATAACTCTGATCTCATATTCAGTGTCAGCGCCCCCAATTACGTATAGATATATAGTGATCAACTCATTTAACCTTTTATTTACTTGTTTGAGATTTTTCGGGCATTCTTAAGGTGTTTTTTGAGGTTAGGAAAAATGCCCGAGTCAATCGGACGAAACGGATATGGGATTCGTGTTCAGCGGGTCAAAATACATGGGAATTCATAGATCTGCCTTCTAACACTAGACTTTTTTTGTATGCCTATGTTAGGGTTTTTTGTATGCGAAGACAGGTAGAAATTTTTGTTAGAGCTCCGCTTACTGTGTAATTACTATAATTCATGCTAAAAAAAATATTTGACCCATTTTAAATATATAACACCTTCAACTCCTCAATCCCCCCTATTAACTTAAAAACATTTACATTTGTAGACTCAATTGTACATGTGTCTAAAATTTGAAATATGTTGCATCATTTTAGAACTACCAATAGTTAAGAAAAAAGTGTATTAACCAATATAACCCCTAACTCCTGAATCGATTAAACTCAAACTAATGTTATGTAAGTGTTTCAAATTTGAGGTTGATATCTTAACGCGTTCTCGAGTTATCTAAAAAAGCAGACAAACATACCGACAGATAGACTTTTTTTCGCTTTAACTTAAAATTTCGATGTTTCAGAACATTTTAAGCCTATTTAGCGAATAAAAATATTTAAAGAAATTTTCATGAAATATGTATTCACTCGTGGATGTGGAAGTAATAAGTTGTTTTAGACGAATATCAGCATTGTGTACAGGGTGTTACTGGATGTTATGAACTTATTTTAAAGTGGGATTCCTGGACCAATTTCTAGTCAAAAAGTTTATATAAACATATGTCCTAAAATGTTTGGTTTTAGATTCGTTTTTAACAGAAAAAAGTTATGCCCCTGATTTTTTTAAAACCATTATTTTATTACAAATGATCATTCAATTCTAAACATAAAAGTATTTTTTATTTTTGTCATATAACTTTTCGTTTGGAAGTAATCGTTAATTAAAATGTAATTTACATACCATTTTTCCGAAGGCCATTTTTTCATAAAAATAACTATGGCATCTGATTATTTCCAAAATTTTAAGTTGATATTAAAAATCTATTGCATCCCTAGCATTTCTGTATTTTAATTGTGTAAGATAACTGCAAAGAATCAACGGACCCCCAAAAAAAAACTATAGCACCATATTACCATAGTAACACATTATACCGGATGTCCCATAATTATGTTAAAACTTTTTAAAGGTTGTATTTTATAGGTGATTTTAAAAGTTTATTTGAAAATTCCCTTGTCTTTCAAACAAACTTTCTCGATTAGAGTCCTCCCTGCAATGTTATTCGCACTTACTAGGCGAACCAAAAATATATTTTGTATCTCAATAACGCAATAACGTAAGATTTTGAGAGTGTCTTTTACTAACATGAAGACATCTTAAAGGTAAAATTTTTAATTCCCTTCTACATCCACATGGAGTTGCAATAAGTGTATTCATTTCCTAACACATATTCATTTTTATGTCATAACTTTTCTGTGGATTAATTTATAACTATAAAAAATACCCATTATATAGCACAGTTCTTTTGAAAAATGTTTTTATCCCTTTCCATTTTTTTCGAATTTTGAACGGTTATAATCAAAAAAATAAATAAACTCGTTTCATGGTCCTATTTAAACTGTGAATATAAATTAGTAAAAACGCATAGTAGACATGTGTTACTTTAATGTTTCATTTAATTGCACTTTACAAAGTATTTGACATTTGTTCAATGTGAGTTAGTAAGTTAGTTGTGTGTAGTTGAATTTAGTTTTATATGCTGTTACAGCTGAATTTTACAGCATGTCGTGCTATATAGTATGTGGTATATCGTGTATATTTTTGTGGTGTTAAAAATTAACCTACAAAAAAGTTATGACATAAAAATGAAAAGGGGTTTCTTATCTCAATCGCATCGTATGTGGGTACACAGGAAAAATAAAAGTTTTACCTCAAGATGTTCTCCTGTTAGCAAAAGCCACATCGATTTTCAAAGGGAAGGACTCTAACCAAAAAAGTTTATATGATAGACCTTTCAAATCATCTGTAGAATACACCCTTTAAACTTTTGAACACAGTTATGATAACATAGTTACAAAAATGTATAAAAAGAATAGTTATAAAACTTATATACATAAAATATACTGCTCATATACATATTTACAAAAATAAATAAATAAAATAAAATAAAAACAAAATATTAATTTTTCTATATGACTTTTGGCCAACAACTTCTATAACATAGATCTACAAAAAAAATCTGTTCCAGGAACTAAACTGAAACCGAAATTTTTAACTCACAAAACTTTCTACCGTCTAGATTCTCAGTAAATCCCGATGTTTTGTTGTCAAAATATGTTTTTATGCGAAATATGTTTTTTAAATATTAATCAGATTTATCATTTCTTAACCAGACATGTCTTTCCCGAAGAATTCTTAAGCGCTGAATACGATTCCGTTGTCAAAATTTGTACTAGACCCTTCCATTTCCTAGAAAATGAGAGTGGGTGAAAATCAGTCCAAAAAGACATGTCATTTCCGAAGTATGTTTAGGACCATTTCTTCTCTATAAAATTCACTATAAATTTATATTACTTCGGAAGTATTTACTGGATCGTAAGGATTCCGACTTTCTCATCTACGTTGTACTTTCTGATCAAGGCCCGAAGTAGCAGGTTCCAGGAAACCTGCAAGTAGATTGGCAAAGCATACAGCAATAATAAATATATTTTCAGAAGCAATCGAGCCTGAGTAACTTTTAAGCACTTTAATATTTTATCATTAAGATGCCCTATGGGCTGCTACGATTTTTTTACACATTCGAAACTCAATATGACCATTTAGTGGTTTTTTTATTTAAAATCTGAATCCATAACGTTAATCAAGACTCCTACAAATCTTATTACATACAATTTGAACACAAAATATACCAAGTGTTTCTTTCTACACCATCTCAAAGTTGAGCAGAATATCGAATTTGAAAGCCACTAGACGAGTTAAGTGTGCCATGGAATTATGTGAAGATAGTTGAATGCGATCTGGAATCACTTAAACTTAATTTTCGGCTCAATATTTTGCTTGTGTGCACCAAATAATGTTCAAATATTTTTACATCACCGTGTCTAGTTTCAACAAGTCAAATGTTAGCCCTTTTTATTACGAAAATTCCAAAATTTTACTGTTTTCAGCACGCAGTCTGACGTCAGTTTTTTGAGTTCGCAATTTTTTTTCAAAAAATTACATCTGCCACGGAATTTTATAAACAAAAAAATTATTGCATTCAACTTGGCAGTAGTGGGATTAATAATTACTAGTAGCTGTTTCTGTAGAAGCTATAGTAATAAATTACAGTAGTTCGCAGGAAAGTCTTTTCGTCTACAAAAAAAAAAAACTGTAGTAGAGTTAGGTAAAAAAGTGTACAGATAGCTAACAATTAAGTTTAAGTGATTCAAAACAACATTCAACTGCCTTGACATAATGCCATGACATATTTGACTCGTCTACCACCTTTCAAAATCGATTGTACTCAACGTTGGAATCGTATCGAAAGAAACACCTTGTATATGTTTTATTCAAATTTTGCTAGTGGGGTTTTGAAGAGTCTTGATTAACGCGATGGATTCAAATTGAAATTAAAAAATTTCTAAATGGTCATATTCAATTTCGGGGGTAAAAAAAAATCGTAGCAAATTACGGGGTTGCATTTTAAATGCGGCTGTAAGGTTACACGCTGTGACTGACACCCTGTGCTTATTATCTATAATACCTATATCTAGGATATAATATAATCTATATCTGTGCAGCTTATCTATATCGCATGAAAACCACTATTATGGGGAATCGTAGTAGTAGCAATGTAGGTAGGATAATAAATGTAATTTCTGGAAAAGTCAAGTTATGTTACTTTCACTTACTTTTTTTTTGTATTTGGTCAAATATGTATTGGCCGTATTTAGTGATCTTGAATAAATATACTAAAGTGAAATGAGAATTTACATGCGAAAAGTAAATACTACTGTTACATAGAATTTCATAAAACGAAGTTTTAAAAAGTTTCAGAATAATGCTTTAGCTTAGGAAAATAACATTTTTTGTCATATTTTAACTCCTACTCTCAAATAAAAGATACTTCAGTAAATATACGACTTCTCCCTTTTCATAAATTAGAGACTCAGATATCACAATACTCCGCCTCTTCTCTAGGACCTAAAAATAAATTTTCTCGTAAAATATCACGTTTTGTTTAAGACATTCATAATAAACTACCCGCACATAAAAATATCTAGAACAGTTTTTCATTTCGTCCCTTCAGCTGACTTGTGGGTTGATAAGAAAATTTCAACGGCCTCTTTTCCGTCCCTTTGTTCCAGTGTGATATTCTGGGGACACCTGGGAGGACCTCCCTCCTGTTAACAAGTATTTGGACCCACATCCAGCCCAAAAGATGCCGGAGGCATATTGCTTATCTTATCGTGCTACGTATACCCTCTATAATAATGTAATGGCGACCATGATGAATATATCATATTTAATATGAAAGTTATTTCAGTGAAACCTGATGTTAGTCACATGTCGTAAATTGATTTATGCAAGAGAATTTCACACTAGGATATCGTTTATTATAAGATGTGTAAAATCGGTTGACAGTGTTACTTTGGAAGGTTGTCGATTATAAATTAAGATCCAATTTTTCAATAGTTTTATCTAAAGACATATATTAATTGTACCACATCCTTATTATTTTTAATGCTAGTGCTTATTTAGATTTTTTTTTTAATGAAAGTATTTAATATGCTTGGTATCAAAAACACTTTCCCCAAAAACCAAACGAAGATGTAAAAGATAGACATTTATATATTAACATATCATCCAGCATAAAAAACATTTGTAGCAATTTGTTGAGAAATTTTAAACCTTTTAATTGAGTTGCAAACTATAATTTGCCAACCAAATTTTTGGTTTACCAACCATTTAGGTATGCAACGAATACCGTCTAACAGACAAAAGCGAATTTCACGGTAGGAAAACATTAAAAGACTCAAATATTTGACTACCGAACTCTCTCTCATTCCCTACCCAAAAGCCGCATTTGAATATGCGCCATTTGAATGCATCTCGGTTTGTTATCTTCACTTTCTACCCTCGCCAGCATGCCCCTGAGAATACAATTTGCACCCGCACAATAAAGGTCAGTATATTTCGTCATATTTCCGTGAAAAACTTACCGCGTTCTATTTGAATTGAGTTACAAATCAATGAATAACAATGGCATCAACGAGAGCAAACTAAAAAAGAAAATAAAAGAAAACGAAACAAACTGGAAAGAATTAAAAAAAAAACGGGAAGATTTGAACATTGGCAAGTGATTCAGAATTGATTTATCTTAATTCCTTAAGGCCGATTCATGGATTTGATGGCCGATTCATTAGTTAACTTTACCTGCTTGTTTTGTAAAAAAAAAATCATGTTCTCTACTTTCGACTTTTTCCTTTTACTTTATTTGCATATTTTTCCCTTTCTGTTAGTTTTATTTAATCAATATATATTACGATACCAAAGAAATTTACTGATATCAGTGTCTGATTTTCTAGTACCTAAAAAAGAACTTATCTGTGAGATAAATTTAACTAGAAGTGAATAATTCGTCCATAACACACTTTCAAGGTTTATCGCGGTATGAAAGGTAGAACGAAAATAAAATATGATGAAATTAGTTATTTAAAAAAAGCTGTAGGTATACCTACCTTTTATCACAACTACGAGATGACAACTAAAATAAGTTTTTGTTACTGTTTTTTTTTTCAAAAAATAGCTGCAATGTAACATACATTATGAATCATACATTCTCAGCCAGTCTGAACCATATGGAATTTTTTTACCATACATATTTTTAAGCCGTCTGTACCACTAATCTTTGCAGCAATTTTAATAAATAAAGAGTCAAAACTCATTTGTATCATTCAACTCACCAAATTGGTCATTCCTCCAATATGGTAAAATATTAGATCGTTACTAAAATCGATTTTTTAAATCACTTGAATTTTTTTACACATCGAATATACGATAAAAATTTGGAAATTGAAATTGAAAAAAGATTGTTCTATACACTTTTCTTTCAAATTGTTAATAAATTTTGAAAAATAACGCAGTATTTTATATTGATAACGTAAAAATGTACTTCTTGAACTCAATTTAGATGCAAAAACACGAGTATCGAAAATATATAATATTTTTCGAAAAATAAAAAATCGGAAATACACGAAACTTCGTATTTAATACCTTAAAGCGAATACAAACAATAATTTCTCTCTATGACATTTTTCTGTTTTCAAAAATGTAATTTGTGGTGATCAAACATTATGACATACTTATTTGTGGGGTTTCCAGTCTGATAAAACCAACGAGTTTTTTCTTGTTGGTTAAAATTGCTACAGAGAATGGTGAAGACAATTGACAAAAAGAAAAAAAATAGGCATTAACTAAATTTCCTATACTATACACTATTTGGCGGATACTGTGTATGTACAGGGTGTGTCCGAATGAAGTAGCATAAATAATGACAGTAAATAATAAGACCATTGAGTATTAAATATTAAGTCCAAATAAATCCATGGAACTAAATGCAAAGTACATTAAAATTAATGTGCTTTTTTTCAAATCGAAATACTAACTGCTACCATGAGAGTATAGATTCCAAATTTGAACTTAATATAATTTTGCGTTCTTGACTTACATATATTTATGTTCCTTTGGAAAATTTTGGGACTCCAAACATTGGCAAACATTGGTATGTTTAGTTAAATAGACTTATTTTGCGCTCCAGATTCACTGGTATCATTTATGGTACTTTATTTAGAAATACCCTGTATAATTTGTATAGCTGACTATAACAAAAATTGGATATAAATAATACATACGTTTCTAATGATTTGAGTTTTTACAATATTATATGTAGTAATGACTTACTAATTATTTATTCTATACACAAATTTGCAATAACTTGCAATAAATTTGCAATAGAGAACAAATTTGCTAAATAGAAATTGCGGTATATAATTATGTAAAAAATATATATATAAAACATACATATGAGAATAATTATTAACCAATGTATGACCAATAACAATTTCACAATTATTTTATGCATCCATTTCAGAGTATCGCTTTTCGTACATGTGTATATTTAAACTTTCATTATATTTCTAAATTCTTCTCTTCCCAAGTTCATTTGTTCCAATTATATTTTCACTACAAGGTATAAGCAAGGTAAATCGGAGTCATCAAAAATACAAACAATATATGAATTATTTTGGTTTCTCTTATAGAGAAAGAATATGAATAGTTTTGGTACAAGGCTATGAACTAAACATTAATAAAAAAAAATCTCCAAGCTCACATGTAGCGAACTACTAACATTGCGGGCTAGTGGCAAAAAGTATTTAAATTTCATCTTTAAAATCATTAGAAGGTGCTACTAAAACAAAGCTGTTATGATGAAGTATTTTCAATTTTTTTATCTATAGATCTCTACATTATGGCGCGTCAACATTATGCCGCTGAATGCCTTTGGCAAGGCCCGTCGGCGAACAGCGGCATAATGTGGACATGAATGGTTGACACAGGCCAACAGGCGAATTTGTGCCTGTGAAATCATTCGAGTGTCGGTATATTTTGAAGAAAGCCGACAACAGGTGTGGATGTGTCAACGGCTTCACGCGGCTTCAGTTATAGTAAATCCTCTTCGGTGAACATTCTGCGACTAAAATTTGCACATTGTGACACATCTGCATTAGTATTTAATACTAATGCAGATGTGGACGCTTTAGTATTTCATTTGGTGGCTTTTCCGCTGGGCTTGCCTCGGCATGCAGTGACATCATGTGAACGCATCATTAAAAGCGAAGGTCACTGGCATGCGCATGTCATCTGATTCTGAAGACGTTCGGCAATTGTCACTTGCTTCAGTTAGCTTTGTTTCAGTAGCTCTTTTTGATGATTTGTGGACTATCATAAGCAGTCGTCCAGTTATACTATCAAACTATTAGAAAATGCTGCTAAAATAAAGATTTATATACACTGTAAACTGTAAATATCAGCATCTCAGCAGTAACAATCGCTCAGTTCGGCAAAGCAAATAAATAATAACATTTTTTATACACTCAGGAAATAATATTTTAACATTAGCTACTAATTAAAATAGTATATTATGCACTGAGCATTTAATGACGGCTATTAAGACCCGAGTCTGAAAATCGTAATGAAGATGATTGTCTCAATAGCCACTGAATGCAAATTGCATATATCATTTTTTCTACGACCAATCATAACAATGAAAAATGCACTTTATTTTCAAAACTTTGAATTATACCCTTCAGATTTTCGTTCCAATAAGGCATGTAATTTGAAATATTCGGATATGTCCACTTTATGTTTAATAGATAAGGTAGACTTTTAATTTGAATAAGGGGTTCATACGTTTGTGGATTGTACATTTCTTGATAAGAAATCATAATATACAATCAACACAATTTCAGAAAAGCTATTTACTTTCTGACCCTTCTTCCAATTCATGATTTGGAAGTAAAACTGCTCGGACGTTTGCACATTTGGCAACGGTTCTACATTATTTGACACACTCTACTCCACTTTCTCCGGAGGAGTCATCTAATCAGTCTGTCAAATCTTCCTAATCACTACCACTATCGCACATTTTCAGAGAAATTATTATGACTTTGAAAGCAGTTGTGAGTTATGACAAACTTTTCACTTTTCTTCATAGCCAAGTAGATGTACGTAACCAACCAGTATGTTTCTGTATATATGTAGGCATTTTGAGTAAAAACGCATTAAATTAATCAATTTTCTAAGGTCATTTAATTCGAAAGAGGAATTTTCAAATATTTGAGTTCAAAGAAATGAGTTCAAAAATCGCTCCAATTTGACAATTCGGTTCAATGGAGAATCCATTTTGATTACAGGATTACTCCGACTTACGTAACCCCGACTTACGTAAATTCAAAGTTACGTAATTTACTTTGCCCTTGCAACTCACGCACTAACTTCGTCCAAGCTTGCTGCAGTTGACGCATTTGCAGTTGACGAGTTTGCTGGAGACATTAGTCCAAGAGCTGGTAGACATTTTTGGGAAGGTATTTGAGGCAATGTGAAAAGTTGCTCAAAACTTCCTTTAGTGATACCTAAATATAAAAATGCAGACCTGGCTGAAGGGTTAGGGGGCTTAAGCGACCATTAAATTTATCAAGAACCCAAATAATTTTTGCAAAAAATATTCTTTAGGCACATTGAGATTTTAACATTTAAAAATTTAATATTTAAAGAGTTGAAAAATCAAAAAGCCAGATCATTTAACCGGGTCAAAAAGTTTGCCAGATGTTTGCAAAATAATTTTTCAAAAAAATAAAATAATGTACTTGAGGCACTTTGAAATTTTTGTAGGGTATTAGTCATGACAAAAAATAGTTATTTACAAAAAAGACAGGTCGTTTTGGTGGGACATTTTACTTGCCAGGTGAGTAATAATGTTCAACATGAGTGCGAGTGAGTGATGCGGTGCGCAAGTTGAAGTGTGAGAGAGAGCGTATATCGGCATCTGTTTCAAGAGGAAGCACGCTGCGGTCGTTTGTAAGAATTTTGGAGTAGTTAAAACGTTATCAGTCGTATATTGCAATGTAATTATCTAACATGTGTTTTTATAAAAGTCCTCTTTTGTCGGTGATTATTTGCAATGAATAGTGATAATTGTGTAAAAAAAGTGTGTTATTTGCACAAAAGACACTGAAAAAATATTTTATTTTTTAATGAGAATATACATTGAAAAAAGTAATGTTGGAAATTAGATAAGTAAGTGTTGTATAGAAATTAAATTAGAAAAAAACATGGGTTATAGCACAAGAAGAATACGAAGAAGAAGAAGAATATTCAAGTTCCGATGAGGAGTTCGCTGAAGAAGGAACCACAAATTCTGACAATGAATAAGATAAAAACGTATCCGAAACGCGTATCTCTTTCTCTTCAAGTTATTGAGTATACACCTAGTACATCCACTCTTCAAAGTATTAATTATTGTTATACACTAATATTATATTTTATAACAATTGACCTTGTATTTCTTTTAATATTAAAAAAAAACTTCTCATAATAAAAGTCTTCATTAATAAAAGTTTTCGAGCATAATTTTTGACATAAATTGGCGGCTTTTCTTAACGTAAACAAGTTTGGCAACCGACGTTATTTTTTTATGGCGTATGATTTTCTTTGAATTTTTGGAAAGAGCATATCTTCCAGGATACGAGACCACAAAATTATAATAAGGTTTCATAAGAAAAAAAAATGAGAAAAAATAACTTTCCCAAAAATAACAAGTCGATTTCGTTACTCATATTTTTATCAAGACGACCATGGAAATAAGTTGATGACATTTGCACCTGTCAAGTAGAAACACCGTTCGTTGTCAGTTGTGTACATTTTGTCAGCTTTGTATAAATAGTTAAAGGTAGGAAAACCCAACAATAAAGCGAAAATCAGAGCGTTGAAATTTTAATAATGGTTGGCTATGTTGACAGAAAACGCACTAAAAACGTAAAAGTAGCTTCATTTGAGAATATATTTTTTGGATATTCGTTACGTTTATCTATGATTAAGCTTGGCAGAAACAAGTCGCACCACAGAGGCGTGCGCATCATAAGTGTAACAGGCGAAAGTAACTAGTAGCTTTCCGTACGTTTGCCATAGCTTATTATGAAATTATATCACACTATTCAACATATTACATATAGCGGAGGTAGCACAACAGCACTAGCTATAACGGGATCAGCTGCACGGACTATGCACAGACTAGCTATAAATACGAATTGAGGCCAACTCTATTACATGCTACGCGAGTTGCATGCGACACGGTATGTAGTCTACCAACTTCTTTTATAGATAATGTAAATTTTCGTGCAATGATAACAAAGAATATAATGCGTTGTTCATGGCTACAGCTGTTTTTGGTCTTCCCATTCGTGCTTTATATTTGACAATGACAATACCAGTTTACAGAAATTTGTTTAATCATTTTGAACGTACGTTCATTAATTTGTGGCCGATTTGGATAAATAGTACATGAAACAGGGCGCACAAAATTCATGAAACAAATCCATGTGTGCACCCTGTGCAAACTTTTTGATAAGTGGGTTTTCTGGCACCATAGGCCACCATCATTAAAATTTCAGTTTTCTGATGTTCGTTTAATGCTGCCATAATTAAACTACAAAACTGTTGAGTTTTCCTATCTTTAACTATTTAGAAAGCTGACAAAATGAAGTAATTTTGTCTGCTGACTCAACGGTGTCTCTACTTGACAGCTAGAAATATCATCAACTTATTTCCATGGCCGACTTGATGAGAACTGGATTAACGAAGTTAAACCGAGAGGGTTGATTTTTGGAAAAATTACTTTTTTCTCAATTGTTTTCTTATGAAACCCTATTATAATTTTATGGTCCCGTATCCAGGAAGAGATGCTCTTTCCAAAAATATAAAGAAAATCATACCATGTCATTTAAAAAAATAACGCCAGTTGCCAAATAAACCCTTAGGTGCAATAACATTAATTTCCATTAACATATAATATTATCTCTTCCTTTTCCATATACAATTCCACTAAAAATGTAACTCCTAATAACCACGCTTCGCATTTGCTTTGACTGTTCCCAGTCTGCTATTAAAAAAAATAAAAACGGCGCCTCTCAAATTACATTATGTAATATTTGCGGGTTCAGGAAAGGAAAGGCAATTAACCCCAAACCGACAATTTTAGAAGGGGGCCTTTTTACTCATGTAATTATAATCCATTACCGGCAGGGCGAATTCGTTTTTGTACCTCCATTATTTTAATTAATTTCTATTATATGGGTGATGCATTTAATATCATTTGGGAGGCTTTTCCATATGGCGTGTTCTTACTTCTTATTTACGTACATACATATCTATTTTAAAAAACGGGGTTATCTGTTCGGCCAATGCATGAAGTATGCATACGGGTATACAGCTTATATTGTAATTTTAGCTCAAGAACTCTTAGACCGATTTGTGACAGGTTTTTTAGTGTTTCACGATAAATGGAAGGCCTAGGAATGTCATTTTCTTTGATAAAAAATGTAAATAAAACTCAACTTTACTTCAGATTTTGGCGTAGGAGCCGGGTAGGATTTTCTTGGTATTCTTTGTTTGGTTTCCAAATATTTAAAATACCTAATAAGCCGACTCCGTTTTAGAATCCGGATGTAAATTAAATAAAATGTGATTTTGAATCGATTATGTCAAGAATAGTAATTAAGGGGCAGAGGCAAAAAAGTAATATTTTTTTGACCATGGATATATTAAATTGAAGGATTTTTTTTTAAATTGAAAATAAATTAAATTGTATTTCGTTATTTTCATTATTATTTTTCCCCACGTGCATAAAAAATACATTGGTTGAGTAAATACATTGAATGCATTTGGGTAAAAAATGGAGCCGAAATAGTAAACGATTATCTTGATTTTATTACATATTTTTATAGAAAACATAAAAAAATACAGATTTTATATATATTATTTATATTATGTGTGCTCTTTGAAATAGAACCACCCGCTTATTCTGGAAGGGGTTGACCGAGTTTTATTTTTTTTTAAATAATATGTTTTCTTTAACTCTATTAATAATTTTAAAATTTGGTTAATCTGGTGGCTTCTGATTGGGGTGTGGAAAACTGGGTTTGACTATTAGTCAATTGTTTTTCAAAAAAATGAATAGCGATTTCGAACGGGAACACCCGCTAACCAACTTCTGTATGGGGGTGACAAATGAATAAGTAAATGGTTTGTTTGTGCAATTTATTATTTTTATACTAGTTTGAATAATATAATTTGTTTTTTATTGAAACAACTTTAATCAGACGGCAAGAAAAGAGTTGGTTAAGTATCTATTATATAGACCTAAATTCATTTCATTTGCGAGAATAATTTCAGTACAAAGTTGTCGAAAAAGCGCCAAGTTACATCTTTAAATAAAAAGCTAAGTGTTAATTAAAGTTGATTAAAGTTTCAATAAAAAATAAATTATATTATTCAAACTAGTACACAAATAATAAATTGCACAAACAAACCATTTATCCCTTTTTCACCCCCATACAGGGGTTGGTTAGACAGTGTTCCCGTCATTTTTGGGCAAAATGAATAAATGCTTCGTATTCAGCACCCAAAAATTAGTATAAAAATACTAGGTTCATGCTTTTGTCTTGAGGGGCCAAGAAAGCCATTTTTTTTTAACATTGTTTTTTTGTTACCAACCATCCACCTTTACTACCCATCATTACTATCATCATTTTTTGCAAGATTTTTACGATACCTATATGTTTAAAATTTGGAAAGTTCTTCAACGGCAGTTGATTTATTAAATTAACTCAAATTAGAAAAAAGTTTCATTAAAAAGATCCGTTGCTTTTTGTAAGAATCTGCGCCTATCTCCGTATTCTATCATCAAAAGTAGGGTTAAAATATGTCCTTGTTCCGTTAGCTGGACAGTAGTTTTTTTTTTAATTGTAATGTATGTACTTGATAATAAAATATGACAAACCATCATAATAAATAAGTGTCATGACAGCTAAAGTGCATACGATGCGTGTTACATAATAAATAGTTATTTTTAAAATAAAGTGCGTTATGGTATTTTTACATTCGGTTGTTAATATTTTCAAAACACTTCAATTTAGACATATGGTATGCTATACAAAAAATTCCGAAATTTTTGATAAAAACGTCAATAACCTACATTTCTCAAATCAGGGAGAACAGTTTGTTTCGTTTTGTGACTTATCGATACTTTTAAATGCGATTTAAAATTATTTGGCCTTGTTATTTTATGACCGTTTAATTTTTAGATTACAGGTGGCTATGGAAAACAAACACTTATCTCTGATTAATGAACGGTAGTTGTCAATTTGACAGAAGTAAAAAATTATCAGTAGTGTCTTAAAAAAAATCTGGCTTTGAAAATAGGTAGCTCCTCAAGGATGCATATTGGTACATAGGTAAATAGACATAAGTACTATTATTCCGCTGTAGTATGGCGGGCGATGTAGACGTAGGTGATCGTTCTAAAATTGTGAAATATGTGAGGGTATAATAAGGAAAAATGCCTCAAAAACTAGATGCTGCCTTGAAACATGTAGTATGGTGATGCATAGGAAATGTTTTGATAAAGTTGCAAAAATGTTTTCTAATTCATAAAAGTAACTGGCGATGTCGTAAGTGCGTAGAAGATAATATGGAAAAACCTGAGTCGACCTCTGTGCATAGATATTGTGAATTAAATACTGAACGCTTGGAACGAGAAAATTATTTACTTAACAATTTAGTAGAAGAACTAAAATATACTAATAACACGTTAAAAGAACAGCTGAAGGTTGCTACTGAAAAACCTAAGTAAGTAGCTCTCATCTTACTGATAATTTGGGTTTATCGCAAACATACAGCTCCGTTACAAAAAGCAATAACAAACCTTCTCCTTTAATAGTCCGGACATCACAAAATGTAAATATTATGGAAGAACTACGTCGGCACGTGAATCCAACAAATTTAAATATTGGAATTAATGGTACAAAACCCGTAAGAGGTGGTTATTTAATCAACTGTGAAAATACTGATTATCGTAATAAGCTTAAAGAGACATTAGTAAACAAATTAGGTGACAAGTTTAGCATAAGTGAACCAAAACAATCCTTTCCTCGTGTCATCATAAATAATATAGATGAAAGTGTGACAATCTCTAATGAATTTACACAAGACATTATCTCATCTAAACATCTCCAACAATCCCGAACTTGAAGGTTGTGGCGATGAAATTAAAATGATAACAAAATTAATTCGTAAATATTCACAAAGTCTAGTAATAGAAGTTACACAAGGAGTTAGAAAATTGAAGGAACATCTGTATATTAAATGGCAAAGATGTGCAGTTGACGGCTATTATAATGTGATCAGATGTTTTCGGTGTTCGCGCTATGGTCATCTCAAAAAGATTGCAAATCTTTGACTGCAATTTGTGCTACATGTGCGGAAACTCACGAAACCAAAGATTGTAATAATCCAGAAAATAAGAAATGTGTCAATTGTAACAACTATAATTTAAAGAATAAAATAAATAATAATATTCCAATAAACCACGCCTCGAGTGATTATACTATATGCGCGTGTTATCGCGTGTTATTATAATTATACTAAAATAAAAAATCAACAATGGCCACTAAAACTAGGGATTTTTCAGTTGGTCATTTAAACATTAGATCACTTTTGCCTAGATGATGATTTGTTGATTGTTCTTGATTTTTCAAATAGTGTGTTACAAAATTCATTTGATATATTTTTTGTTAGTGAAACTTGGTTAACTCAAGATATTCAAACACACTTGTTGACTATTCCTAATTATAATTTAATTCGAAACGATCGAGCTGGACGAGGAGGC
This sequence comes from Aromia moschata, assembly GCA_029963805.1. NCBI lineage: Eukaryota > Metazoa > Arthropoda > Insecta > Coleoptera > Cerambycidae > Aromia > Aromia moschata. The sequence continues at coordinate 19,626 of JAPWTK010000814.1, read as the reverse complement.
GGTGTTGCAGTGTATATAAAAAACCTATATACTTATGAGATTATAGACGTAAATATTGAGCCCACTAATAATATTGAGCAGTTATGGATTAATGTAAAGGTAATTAAAATCTCTATTGCATTAGGTGTCATATATAGGCCCCCTCAAAATAGCATTACTAAATAAACAATATAATATGGATTACATCAAATAATAGATAAACCGACACGAGTTACTCAGTTCTCTTCTACACTTATATACCCTATTTCTATAAATAATATTAACTTAGTCAAAAATTACGGTACAGTTAATGTTGACACACTGACAGATCATAAATTGGTGTATTGTAATTTATCTATAGACGCTTGTAAAAATAGGTCAAAAATTCATACTTATAGGGACTTTCAAAAATTTCAATCAAGCATTTTGAGAACGACTTAAACAGAATACCTTGGCATAATGTCTTATACATAGACAATATTGATGATAAAATATTATTTTTAACACATAATATTCTTGCACTATTTGACGTTCATGCTCCTTTAAGAACAGCACGTATGAATAAATCACATTGCCCATGGCTTACGGAGGCACTTAAACTAATCATAGCAGAAAAAAATAAAGCACTTACAAAATTTAAGCAAAATAAAACCGAACAAAATTGGAAAGACTATAAAAATGCCCGTAACTATGCAGTTGCTGCTATACGGAGAGAGAAATCGGCGTATTTAAAATACTTAGAGCAAAATAACATCAAACAACTGTGGAAATCTGGAACGTTCAACAAAAGCGAAATAATAAAATTCCGGACAATTTAGCTGAACCCAATGCCGTCAACAACTTTTTTTTGATCAGCTTACAGTGACTCTATAATTGATCGGGATATTATTAGTTTCAATGAAAATAACAGGTATAAGCCCGATATAAATTCTCCATTTACTCTTAGCAACCAGGAAGATATTTACAAAATAATTAAAAATATTCAGTCCAATTCAAGTGGGTGCGATTTAATAACATTACAAATAATTTAATTGTGTCTTCCAGCTATTTTAAATTACATAACCCATATAATTGAGGAGCAAGCGTTCAAAACGTATTAAATCCATTTTTAAGCGAAAATGAGTTAAGCACATGATCTGCATCTAAAGTATGAGTTAAATCCAATGCCGCGCTCAGATTTGAGGAAATCGAATTATATCCAACGTAAAATCCAATTCAAAATGTCACCGATTGAACAAAACGCATTAAATCCAACTAGAAATCTTTTGGTCAAAACGTAGTAAATCCACAATACCATTATAGATAACTAGCTTAGGATAGTATTTTCAGTTACTTTGCTTCAGTGTTTGTTTTTTTCATAGTTTATACAATATTTCTGAGAATCAATATTTCGTTTAAACAATTTGTTCTAAATTCTAAATTGACTCATGCTTAGGTTAATATTTCCAGTTACTTTGCTTCAGTTTTTAGTTTTTGATTTGTTTGCATTGTTTATAACATTGTTTCATGAAAATACATATTTCATTTTTAATAAGCGTTGGAAATCCTAAGTTGACTCAAACAAACTGTTTTTGCCATACCTTTGGATCAAACTTTACGAATTTTGGGGTATACTGTCAACTTGCTAAAATGAAACGAACGCCCCATTAACAATGCATCTCTGTCCCAGGGGCTGCTCACTAGGGGTTTTTGGCGATTTTCTCCAAAACAGGTTTTCAGGATTTAATACGTTTTGAACGTTTGCTCCTCAATTAACTATTGTCTCGAGATAGGCTACTTCCCAGTCATGTGGAAACAAAGTATTATATGTCCTATTCCGAAAGTTTTCAGTCCAATCAAAATAAACGAATTAAGACCTATAACTCTTATACCAGTTCTAAGCAAAATTTTAGAAAACATTATTTACACACAACTGGAAGAGTATACTAGCAAAAACCAAATCGTTCATTTTTATTAATCTGGATTTAGAGCAGGGCACAGTACAACAACCGCGCTTATTAACATAACTGACATCATTCCTACTGCTCTAGATAATAATTTTGCAACAGTTTTAATATTCCTAGATTTCTCTAAAGCTTTTGATAGGGTAAACCATGCTCTTCTCTGTGCAAAGCTAAAATACTACGGTATGTATGTACAATGTTATCTACACGGCCGCACCCAAATTGTACGCACACAACTTAGGGATTCTTCACATGGTTCAATAATATCGAGTTCCACAAGGTTCTGTGCTGGGACCCCTACTGTTTTTACTCTACACAGCGGATATAAATGTCAATATAAAGTCAATGGACATACATGCATATGCTGATGATACGCAACTGCTATATAAATTTGTACCATCTGACCATCAACAAGCCATGCAACTTATAAATGAGGACCTTATAATATTAAATACATATTGTGAAAATCATGCGTTAACTATAAACACCGCAAAAAGTAATGCTATGTTATTCGGTAAACCGGCTATGTACGACACCTTGAAAGATAATATGCACATTTATCACAATAATAACGAGATATTATTTTCCAATAATGTAAAAAATCTAGGTCTAATATTTGATATCAAGCTGAAATTTACTAGTCATATTAATACGGTAGTTAAAAACACATACGTAAAATTAAGGTTACTTTACACTAATAGATGTACATATAATAAATTATAAAAGTAGGAAAAGGGTGTGTGAAGGTGTCGTATTATCATTAATTAACTATTGCATCATAATATACTATCCTTGTTTAGATTTAGTTACTAGAAAGAACCTGCAAAAAATACAAAATACATGTTGTCGCCTTATTTACGGGTTAAGAAAATTTGATCACATCAACACCAAATTACAGCAGTTAAATTGGTTGAAAATAAATTATATCTATTAACTTCACTTATTAAGTTTTGTCCACCGTTTTCTTACTTCGTCCACCCCATTTTACTTACGAAATAAATTTGTCTATCGAAATGAATTGCACAATATTAATATAAGAGATATTAGATCTTTAACTATGCCACACAACAACACCGCAATATTTGAAAAATATTTTTTCTATAATGCTGTAAAATGTTACAACCTACTTGATCACAGCTTCAAAAAAACATAGTATAGTCACATTTAGAAATAAATTAAAACAACATTTACTTGTTTACATTTACAAAATATTATCTTGCCAGTCATTTATGATCTATTTTTTTTATTTATTTTTATTTCTCACTTACTTCTATTATTATTTCTTTTATACACGTACATGTATGTATACTCTAATTTTAGTTAGGTACTATTTCACTACTATTATTAAGTTTCTTCCTTTTTCTTGTTCATAATAGTTTTTCATGGTGTTATATGTGTTATGTATAGATATTTAAACTCTCACTTTGTATTATTAATTGTTTGTATACCTAATTATCACTATTTAGGGTTAAGTGTTGGAGAAGCCAGGAGGCTAAACTTCGCCCTGAGAATTACAAAAAATATATGAATATGCATTTACTCAATAAAGACGTGTTATTATTAAATTAAATAATAAATCATAATATATAATTTTGTTCCAGGAATATGCTATTAAATTTATAACATACCTATTAGGAACATCCTGTATAAATTTACTTATATTAAATGCAAACGACATGAGACTTTTCAATGAATTTTAATGATATTTCTAACAGCTATTAATGTTTTTGCACCGAACTGTTGATTTTAAATTAACATTGTATTTTGCAAAGCCGCAGAGAGTGGACAAAACATATATTTACACTCCTAATTTGGAAAAATAAAAACAAATTACTTTGGTTTAGTTGGCATTGGCACCAAAAAACAGTTTCATATATTTTCATTCATGTTCCTCAATTTAGGGACATTGCTATTGCTTCATTGAAGTCGAGTTGATGGGTTTAAGAAACAATAGAGAGAAAGAGATCATTTTGCAGGCAGGGATAAAAGCAAATCTGAATAATCAAAGAATTTCATTAACTAAGTTAAATCAATAGTTTTTATTTCATTAACAGCATGTCTAAATTTTAGTTTATTTTCATTTCTTCTAAAGCTAGAGGTGACTTATACACTTGAGCCGTTATACACTTGAGCGGATGTCCGCGCTCCGCGCTACGCGTGCTGTCGGCGCGGCGTTTCATTATCATAATGGAAGCTTACGCAGTGACGCGGACGATCCACAACCGGAGGAGCCATCCGCATGTCCTCTACGCGCTGGGGTGCATCTGCCTCTTAGTCCAATCAACGGGGAGAAACCGGTCACTAATTGTTATCAGCAAACAAAAAATATGGTCGTATAGAGAAGAAAATATTTGCTGCATAAATTCCAATTTTGTTTGAACAGACCTGTTGTTAACTACAAATATAGCCAAAGACAAGCCGAAAATGATCCTTTTTTTCAAAAATTTAAAAAAAGTTTCATTTGTCAGATCATGGGCTCATTTTATTCGCGAAGACTTGTACTTTCATGCTATTAAAAAAACAAATCGCTTTTATTTAATTTTTGCATGAAAAATGCGTTGTAAAAATTGTATCATTTTTTCGAACCAGTTTTTTTCGAATAATTTTTTTTAATTTTGGTTTTACATTTTTGGCAGTTGCATATTTGAAAACTGGCATTCAAAACACGCATTTAAAAAAAATGAAGGTCCTACGACCTCAGGGAACCGAGAAAATTTTTTTCAAGCAGAGAAAAAGATAATTTAGCGAGCGCGATCGATTTGAAATCGTGAGTTTAGTTTTCGATGCGCCCAAGCGGAGCGTCCCCCCACTCTGTCGCCGCGCGCTGGCCAGCGCGTGCCGCCCCCAGCGCTGTACTTTCGCAAACAATTATGTCAACTTAATTTATGCGAAATGATTTGAAATATTTGTTTTAAGAAAGTAAAAGTCTTAAAAGAAAATAGATCTATTTCGTGTAAAAATGAAGTCAATCGGACGTATACAGCGCTATCAGGAAAAAAATTTATCTCGGCTCCCTGAGGTCGTAGGACCTTCATTCATTTAAAATGCGTGTTTTGAATGTCAGTTTTCAAATATGCAACGGCCAAAAGTGTAAAACCAAAATTAAAAAAGTTATTCAAAAAAAAAACGGTTCAAAAAAATGATACAATTTTACAATGCATTTTTAATGCAAAAATTAAATAAAAGCGATTTGGATTTTTAATATCATGAAAGTACAAGTCTTCACGAATAAAATGAGCCCATGATCGTTTGTTTCTGTACGATCATTTTTGCCACCGTAAAAGCCGACTTCCACCGAGCCATCGTTCGCTCGTTGATTGGACTATCTATTGAATTCACAGAGATAAGTTGGTGCATGCACAGTTCTGCGTATACCGCACGCGGACAGAAACAGGGTTTATTATTTATTCGTGGCTGCAGTCATGACGGGTGCGCCGGGAACACATCCTCCTCCGCTCTAGAAAACGCGCAATTGTGAAAACGTAAGGTGCGGGACGGCTACCGCGTGCGTAGCGCGAACGGTCCGCGTAAGTGTGTAACGGCACTTATCGTTAGCGGAAAACATGTAAATGTTGCCTAAGTATTATGGATATCATACAGGGATACAAACAATTGGAAGACAACAACATTATTTACTATATTATAAAATCAGGCAAATAGTTTCCCAATGGTTTCTTAATTTACTAGCACGGTTTTTGCTGAAGGAGCAGAAATTCGTTCTACTATAGCGTCTCACTCAGCCACTTCGGATTGGCAGAGACTTCCAGACTGTCATGTTAATAAGGAAATTATATGGAATAGAGGGACTCTCTAAAAGAATGTGAATCCGGATTGACAGAGTCAATATAAATTCGGCCCCCTAGTAATTTATCACCGAGAATATAATCCTTAACTTAATACTTGAGTGGTTCGTTTTTAGAATATAATCAAAAGAGTCTGATAGAATCAATTTAAAAAATTGTCAAGTTAAACAGTCAATATTTTCCATTTAAATTATATATATATATGTCGTAAGCATCTTGTATAATAAAACCTCTCGTTTTATTCTAAAGTACCAGGAAAATCGTAAACTAATAAATATAATATAATAGATTTTCAATTGGATTCACTGTAAAGTAAAATACTTGCCAGGTTTTATATTTCTTCTTTCAGAAAAATAGTATAATCCATTTCTAGAAAAAAATATACAAGGTGTTCCATCTAAAAAAAAATGAGTCAATTCCAAATCACTTCCCATTGTAAATATAAACGGGCACGTTTTTTAATATTTTGGTTTTCAAGAGTAATTTTTTCGCAAACGCTTGTTTTTCTGCTATTATAGCCAGATGGTTAATATAACAAATACATAGTAATAATGAATAGGAATTTAGTTTTAGTAATCATCGACTAAAACATTATGTGTATCCCATGCCTCCTTACGAAAATACGAGAATTGAAATAAAATTATAATTATACAGAAGTAATTGAGACATGGCTGAATCGAAATCGCTTTTCATTTTTTTTAAGCTCATCAGATAGTCAAACCCAGTTTTCGCCAGCATCCTACCTGAAAAGGCCACCAGGCTCCAAATTTTTAAATTGTTTATACAGGGTGATTCCTAAGTTAAGTTACATTTTTTAACAGCGTGGAGAACAATTCAAAACAAAACATTTTTCAAAAAAAATCCAAAATAAGAATATTGCTTAATTCTTAATTTCAAAAATTCCTTCCTGCCTTAAATTTAAAGAAGGATTTTAAAGTGAATTCGTAAATACAAAAACGCTTAAGATAAGAAACTAAATGAGTCACAATAAGCGATTAACATTAGGTAGATACATATGGTTTTCTACCGTCTCGAATTTACATTTCCTTTAAATGGAAGTTAGGACCGGATAAATTCTATTTTATTAATTAATAAGGCAACTTTTTTATTTTTGAGTTTAGTAAAAATTGGTATTTGGAGGAAATGACTTGTCTATAAATTTTACGCACTACAAAACTGCGTTTAGTGATTTATATACTTACATAATATACAACTAATTTAAGCGAAAAACTGCAAAATTTTATATATGGTACATATGCTCAATAACTGGTGATATTCTTGTATTTGGAGTGATTTCAAGATAAAAAAGAAACATCGAGATTGTAAAAGTACCAATAAAATACCTTTTATTTGCATTGAAATTACCAAAAACTAATTAGTAATCAGTTTTCCTTTGAAACTATGTTGCCATTTATCTATTTTACTTTGTCTCTCTAATTTTGGCAGTATGTATTTTAAAATATAAAAATCAGTTCTTAAATAATATAACCTACGTTGTTTTGTGAACAATTTCTTATTTCAATTTGGTATGATGATACCAAATTGAAAACGAATTCTGTGTATACTGAAAACGAGTATTACTGTTCTTTTTTTTGCATTCAAGATTTCAATATTCCAGTTTTTCAAATTGTGCTTATTCAAACGTATTTATTTTTAGGTCGCTGAGATGTGCAAGAATACTAATCCACATGAACTTGTTTGCGTCGTTCGCGATCAATAACTTCCTATGGCTGCTTTGGTATTACCTAATGTTTGATGAGACTGAGTTGTTATTCGCAAATAAGGTAAGGGTGTTGTTTACTCAATATAGTGTCTAGAGCGAACAATTTGAAATTACCGTCTACAGTGTAATACCTCAAGTCAATAATACATTTTTCGATTTTCTGTAATATAGTCTAACAGAGATACATCTTTATCTAAAGCCAACCATTCACTAGGCGATAATTAAGCAACCAAGTCGTCAGATTTAATTGCTTAAAAATTCTTGAAAATCTGGTTTACCCCCAAACTGTCTTTTTTTTTGGAGACTTTCAGGGAACTTGGTTGTCAACCAATTCATCTTTAATTATTGTCCTTTTACCAATCAACAGTAACGTACTAAATAAACAGGCGATCGTCAAGCAAGTTGAACAACCTGGGTGCCGACATCCATTCATTGCGATATTATTACAATCTTCTGGTAATCTGTTTAGATTGCTGTCCGATTCACCTTCCGCTACGGAAATTAAATAAAAAAAAATGCTCAGCAACCGCAATATCGTTTTTAATTTGATTGAAATCGCTCACTAACTTGGATATCTTTCGCAAATTTGATCGAATGCGACTGGTTTGTTCAATCTGGTTGCTCAATGCCTAGCGAATCAATGCCTTAAATAAATGTCTGACTCTCAGAGTTATGTTACAGGACGTATATGTACTTCAATGAAAACAAAAAAAAAAAAAATTAAATGGCCATCACAAATATCACTCGCTACAATCTGGCGAAGATATCTGCAATCATATCCTCATCACGAATGAATAGCATGTCCTTTCGCTATAGTTTAGATAGTGAGTGTTGGCGTATCTATAAATCTTTCTTATTTAGGGATAATAAAACTTATCCCTCCAGTTCAAAATTAGTCCCATTAACTCACAAAGGTTCATTAATACCTAATAAATATCGACAAAATGCTCCACTGAACCTAACATATTATTTCACTGTCGGTTATCTTCTTCGTATGCATATCCAGAGGATGGGCGCGACCACATTTTCCATAGTTTCTAGGTTCCTTGCAGTGTGTATCAGTTCACGGTGGGTCATTCTCATTTAATAGAGAGTTAGGAGAGAGTAAAATAAAAAAAAATAAAGGTGTCTGAAAGTTACAATTTTTTGTTTATATTATGTAGAACTGCTTTGTAACACATAGCAAGTAGCAGCAGTGCATAACTATTTTTTGTTTTATTATTTTTTAGTTTCCATTTTGTAGGTAACTAATGTGACAGTCAACAATGTCAACATAGTTACCTATTGATTAGTTACCAAGATTAATTAAAATATATTAGTTACACAAAAAAACAAAATCAACAAAAGATTACTTTATTTTTTTTTTAATCTCATTTACACTTTTAATATTAAAATATGAAACTACAGCAGGTAGTTTCTTACAAAAACAAGAAAAATTTCTTGTGTAGACAAAGGGAAGCTGGTGTATTGATATTATTTGATGTGCCTTAACTATACCGGGAATGTTTACCACATCACCTTTCCCTCTGATCGAAGGCTTCAATATCAGATTCTTCTATATAAAATAATGTTACAGCCGTTCGATTTTTAAGCTCTTTATATAATACTTTTCCTCTATTAATATTAATTCCTTGGGAAACTAGTTACATGTTACTAGTTACTTAATGGCTCCCCCTACACCGTCCGGAGCTCCTTTACCATGATACGACTCGGAATAGTTCCAAGTACCATATTGAAATCCCATTTCTTGAAAATATGTTTTAAAAAAATGTATATTGGTTTTATTCTTATACTGTGTCACTGGCCCATCACTGAAGAAATGTACAACAGTTTAAGTCGGCGTTTAAGTTCTACAAGCAGAGGTGTAAGATCGGCCCAAATGGCGGAAGGATCATGACGTCAAGATTCAGATATTGAGCAGAATGTTTGTAGTTCACCGAATGAAATAAACGATACCAGTATGTAAACTTTGCCTGTTCATGCGAGGCTCCAAAATGCATTGCCTGAATTTCAGAGCTAAGTTTGCAAAGATAGTTCTCTGAGAAGTCAATGTGTACTGCCGCTTCATTAATATTTAATTCGTTTTTGCACTGGCGCGCTTTATTCAGTTGATTATAAAAAGTGAAAACATGTACACAAAAGTTTTCTTTAAGCTCCTTATTGAAAGACTCCACTAAAATACCCAATTTACCGATTTCTTCGGATTTTATGGTTTTTTTTATTAGCACTTTTTTGCCATTCTTTTTTATTTCCTCGGATTTTGATGTCCATTCCCACCACGTAACTTTCTTTTCTATTATACCATCATCAGCGATAGTAATACCGGCTTTGTTTTTACAATGATCGCAAAGGTTGGACATACAAGAATCAGAGTTGATGTCACAGCACACGGTGGAACATATTTTCTCAATATCTCTGTTTGTTGTTAATTTTGCCTTTACCAAAGCTAACAGTTTATTTCGCATATTGTGTTTTTTGCACAAACATGAGTCTCTATCAGAAAGTTTAGCGCGGACAACCCCAAAAAAGGCCGGCGCCTGCAAAACGTAGCAAAACTAATGGTGTAATTAGTTTCAGTGCAAAACTTTTTATGAAGAAGTTTCAAGTTTTCCGTTAAAAGTCTTTTCTGTTTTTTGACACCTCGAAAAGTAACAGTTTGCTTTTTTCCCGGTGTTTGAATACTGACATCGTCCCGTAAGAAAAACTGGCGTACTTCAGTTAACAATTTATGGGAACGACTTTTTTCGGGTTTCGTTCTTTTTGCACCACATATTAAGCTGTTGTTTGGTTTTTGTAATAAATTTATATTTTTGTATATATTTTCCTTTGCAAATCTTTGCAAGCCGTTTCTTTGTCTTCAGATCTTTTGTCTTGTAACTTTTACCAATCTGTGCTAAAACCGTACTTTGAAATAAGAGCTTCTTTTTCACCAGGTCTGGAACAGAACTGGTACTTGGACCTAACTGTGCTTGCAATTCTGTATTAAGTTTTGTCATAGGAGATTCGGATGTCACATTTTGCTGCTCTTTGCGTCTTTTTTCGCGATAGTATCGTGTTTTGTACTTTCTTTTCTTACGAAGTTCTTCTTCTAATTGTTTTTACAGTTCCTTGATGCGCCTATACGCTGCAGATCGATCTCTTCTAACCTTCCGTCTACCACGTACAGAGTTACGATGCTCTTCTTGGTGAATTTCATTTGGTTGAGGACTATTTGGAGGAGTAACTTCAACTATATTCTTTAACTGAGCGGCTCTTCTTTTAATATCCTCTCGACTTTTTTGTTTTCTTTCTCGCCATTCTTTACGACGGTATTTTTGTTCTCTCGGAGACATATCTTTTATACCTTTAACCTGTTTTGTTTCCTTCTTCGCTTTTCTATATCTCTTTGCTTTTTCAAATATTCTTCCCGTTTAACAGGATCTGCATATATGCGTTCTCGATACCTCCTTTGCTTCTCTGCTGCAGTTAATGGCATGTCTGATCTGGAAATTCATTTCGAAATCAAAAACTTACCGTTTATAAACTATGAGCTAATAAAATATCACATTAGTTACCGAAGGTCACATTAGTTACTTTATACTTGGTAACTAATGTGACGGTAACTAATGTGACAATTTTTACACTACTTTCAAAAATCCCGCCAATTGGTTCTGTTGCGACGTCGCTAAAGTCTAATGCATTTTTACTACACTCTAATCTTTCCATTTATTACAAACTGTACTGATATTTACACAATAATATTTTTTTACCTTGGTAACTAAGGTGACAAACAATAAACCTACTCACCTGTTTTTGATCTTCAGGCTCAATATTTTTCTGTTAAGAAAAATAAATCATAAACATCACTTTAACACCACCTTGTCGAATTGTTGAGGCTACACGATATGACGAGAAAAGACGTTACGATGTTACCAACTGTAAAAAATTAACAGTTTTATGTTTGGAAACTAATGTGACTATATACTATGGATACAGCCTTACAAATTATAATAAAATACTTAATATTCATTATTTTGTTTTTACAAAGACCTTCATATATTTTATTTTGAGTTTTAAAACGTATCTAAAACGTAAAAAAATATCTAAATACAACATTATAATTTTAAAAAATGTATTTCAATTCTATCCTTCCGCTGGATACTGGTAACTAATATGACTTATGCAACGTAAATTTGTCAAAAACTCAAAAACGGTTGTTTTTAGTCAGGTTTTTTTGTATTCCTAAGTAATAGCTGTAGTTTTCAAAATCTGGGTGAAATAAGCACTGACAATTTTAAAAATAAGCAAGATCTAGACGGGTACTTCGTTTCGACCTCTTAAATGAGAATGACCCTCGTACTGTATACTATTCAACCCTGTCCACTTTCTGATGTTCCGCAACCATGACACTCTCTTTCCCATTTCTGTTTTTCCTCAATTGTTCATTTTGTGTATTTTCATGATAAATTGTAGAAATTGATATTTTGCATTCCACATTTTATGTCCGGGATAAACGGCTTTCCTTTTCTTTATAACATTAAATAGTTCTCGGTCTCTGTTGACACGTCCGAGAATTTATTTGGTTGTTATTCTAGATGCCCATAGTTATCTTGCGAATTTTATGATATGTACAACCACATTTCAAAGCGTTACAATTTATTGATGGCACCAGCCTTCATTGTCCAACCTTTCATATCATAAAGCGGAAGGTCCAGACCTAACATTTGAGGAATCTTAGTCTAAGGCCAGGTCAAAATCTGAGTAAGTGAACACCCCTTTGAAAGTAAAAAATGCACAGCGAGCTCTTCCAATGCACCACTTTATTTCATTGTTCGATATCCATTATTTCATTGTCTTCCAAATCCGTACTCCCATATACTTTAATTTGGTAACTCACACGACTATTTAGTCATTGAGCGTTATACTGTTATAATTTTGAATATATTAGGATCTCTGGTGACAATCATACTTTTTTTTTTACATTTTTGTTTAGACCCATGTTATTGCTCTGTTTTCTGTTTACGTTGCCTAGGTGTTGTAGATTTGCTATATTTTCAGAAATTTGATCTGTATCAACAGCATAACGGATATTATTAATCCAAATTCCGTTAACTCTAATCCCTCTTTCGCCATTCCTAAAGTCGCTTCAGTCAGTAACAGTATAAAATTTCAATGCAATGAATATCCTTTTTTGTCAATATTAAGGCGTCTTAGACCCTGCACATAATGTTGTACCCCCACAAATTTTTCTTAGGGAAGGTTTTTGTAGTCTAACATAATACAAAGTATACATACATATTTCCTTTTGTCGTAACAATTTTGCACGAGTAAGTACTTGTATTACGACTATGGTTTCTCAGGTGCACAATCTTTGCCTAAACCCGTATTTTGTATCACTGATAGTTCTCTCACATTTATTATACATCATCTGGTATAATATTCTCAAAAATATGTTCAGCGAGAATGACTCACTATCCTAATTTTATTAATTTACACTTTACATTAATTTACCCACTAATTTTATTAGTGGGATAAAGGTTGAGGACAACCATCGTTTACGAGATTGACCGGTCTCGTAGATGACGTTCTGAAACACTTCACAAAATCTTCATGTTGTGAAGTGCCTCACAAGTTCACAAAACGAAGAGCTTGTGCAATAACGCCCCTTTTATCCAGGACTATAAGCAGTTCTGATGGGATCTTGTCTGGGTCGACCGCTTTAATGTTTTTATGATCTCACTTTTGGTGATTGACGACCCCTTTATATAATTATCGGCTTCCGCATTTCTATAGGCCTATAATCAGGTAAAAATTTATTTATATCGTTTTCCCAGACTCTATTTTTTCTCTGCCATTAAGAACTATCTAGTTATCCTAATTGACGATAAAACGTGATTTTCCATTTCTGTCTCTTTCACTCTCTTAATCTTCACTTATAACATACCGTGTATAAAGCCAACATCGGCCAGTTATGAAAAAGGACAAACAGAAGTGAGACGACAGATAAGATGCAACCGCATAAGCATCGGCGATAATGAGGGAATAAGACCGGCTCACTCACCACATGCGCCAGTCGTTAGAACGAGAATTGTAGAATTTTTCTTTTTCACAAACGGCCGATGTCGGCTTTACACATACTGTATAATAGATAATATATAATAGATAAGATTCAATAACCTAATCTTAACTTGTTTTTTTTTTCATCAAGCGGATATTTCCCTTCAATGTTTAATCGTTCGTCGTACATTTTTGTCACCGTTACCTTTCTTTTTTTTTTTTTAAATTCACAGTTGCTTTGTATGTACAGTGCTCGTCATAAAGTTGGGACCATATGTTTTTTTTTAATACTTGAGTTTGATAAAAACTTTTGGTGACAATCACTTCCGCTTCAAAATAAAACTGTAAAATTTGTGATTTTCCAAAAAAAATCTTTAGACAATGGCCTAAATTGTTAATATTTCGAAAAATGTTACTAAAAAAATTATATTCAGAATGCCATTTTACGCCTGCCTATATGCCGGTTTTGAACATTTTGATACCCAAAGAATTTTATATTTTCGAAGTTTTTGATTCACTCCCGTAAATAACTGATTTGAAAACATTCAAAGCAGTATAAAGTCTGCCATTGCAATTCATACTGTGCTAATAATATTCGTAAGTATCGTTGGTTTTGAAAATTATTCATATTCTTATCGAAAAAAGGTACTGTCTGGATACATGGTTTGGTACATGGATCAAATAATCATCAAATCACCCATTGTTTTTCAATTAGGCTATCTTAACACGAAACTACTACTAACAATAAATAAATCACTGTAAAAAAAGAACTTAGAAGAATATGCAAAAAAAAAGTAATAGGATGAAAAAACAGTAATCCCATGGAGTGCTGTTGCTATAGAAAACCTTATGATAGTTTATAAAAACAAAATGACAGTTCATTAGCAAAATATTGTGACATTTGTAAAAGTGACATTTGTGACAGCTGACATTTATTAAGTTTTATAGTTTACATATTTAGTCTATTTAGTTTATACACTAGTTGTTAGTAAAGAAATTGTATGGAATGACATATTAAACATTCTAGATGTCAAACGAATTTTCTAGAACATGTAAAATTTATAAACACTGGTGTTGTTGCTAGGATAGAGTTAGTAGTGATTGGAATGTTATACAGTTAAGACCGACGTGTTGTAGAGTATTAATAAACGTGTTTAGAATTAAAGAAGTGAATCATTTGAGAGAAACACGTAACATTTTGGTGACAGCGGTGGGATATCGAAGAATTTGAAGAGGAACAATTGTTTATGGTGAATACGAGGTCAACAAGATATGACGAAGAAACGACAATCATGGATGTGAGTGAAATACTAAAATTTTTGCAACAAGGAGAAGAAAAGCCAGAAGAAAGACAATGATCTGAGATTAATCCGGAACTGGGTAAAGAATGGAGTTCGACCAACTTGGCAGGAAGTTTCCAGATATGGTACGACTATAAAGGGATACTGGGCTCAATGGAATTCCCTTTGTCTTCGCGATGGCCTACTGCATCGGAAGTGAGAGAGCCCCGATGGAGTATCCGCAGTCTACCAGTTGGTCTTGCCTAAAGCAAGAATCCACCAAGTGTTAGAATAACTGCACAGCAGCCCAACCGGAGGACATTTTGGAGTAAACAGGACTTTGGCTCGAGTGAGGGACCGATTTTATTGGGTAAACTGTCGTAGAGACATAGAAGAATGGTGTAATAAATGTGATCTATGCTCAGCCAAAAACGGACCAAAAACAAGAAGCCGTGGTAAAATGGTGCAATACTTATTCGGAGCACCATTCGAGCGGGTAGCAGTGGATATTCTTGGACCATTACCTGTAACCGACCGTGGCCACAAGTACTTGATGGTGGTAATGGATAATTTCTCGAAATGGCCCGAAGCAGTACCCCTCCCCAATCAAGAGGCAGAAACTGTAGCCGAAGCGTTCATCGAGAATGTCATAGCTAGACATGAAGTGGAAGTGGTTCAAGAAAGAAACTTCGATTCAGAGCTGTGGCAAGAAGTGATGAAAATACTGGGCGTTAAGAAAACCCGAACTACTGCGCCTCATCCCCAGTCGAACGGCATGGTTGAACGCCACAACAGGACCATATGCCACTACCTGTCTAAATTCGTGTCTGAAAATCAAAACGACTCGGACAAATTGGTGCCTCTGTTCTTGCTGTCATATCGAAGTTCCCAGCATGAATCAAACACCTACACTCCATCTATGCTGACCTCTGGAAGAGATGAAGCAGCCTACTGACCTCATGCTTGGCCGTCTACTAGAAGAAACTCAGGAACGATCTCTGCCAGAATTTGTGAAAGACTTGCGAAAGAGAATGGACCGAGTCCACGAATTTGCCAGGGAGAAGCTGAAAATTCAGAGTGACAAAATAAAACAGCGTCTCGACACTACATCAACAGAGACTGCATTTGAGCCTGGTGATGCAGTATGGTTGTACGCCCTAAAAAGGATGAAAGGGAGAAGTCCAAAACTCCAGAAGAATTGGGAAGGCCCGTACACCATCATAAAGAAAATCAATGACCTGGTCTACCGCATCCAGCTTTCTCCAAGAAGCAAGCCAAAGGTGGTCCATCTGGAGAGATTCACAAGATATACAGGACATGATCTACCCGATTGGTTTGTCGTCGAAGATCCAGCGCCTAGGACTGAAGACAGTGTTATTCGGGACGAATAACCTTAAAGAGGGGAGCAATGTGACATTTGCAAAAGTCACATTTATTAAGTTTTATAGTTTACATATTTAGTCTATTTAGTTGAAGGGAATCATTTGAGAGAAACACGTAACAATATTAATTATTTTTAGGCAGAAACTTTATATGATTTTCTTTTCAATATATGAGAATGTATAATGGTCCATTTTTAAGACATACCTACTACATATGTCTCTTTAGTATTATTGGTTTCCCAAACAATTAGACCGTCTTCTTATGTTTATTGTTGCTAGGTGGCACCAATTAATTATTTTATTTTTTCTACTTATTCTTGTTTTCATCTTTTCGAAGAAACGCAAAATTTTATTTTTTTACTTTTATACATGTTTGTATGTATATGGTTTTCCTTTATATTTTAACACTACATACAGAGTTTATTATAAAGATCTTAAAGTATTAGGGGGTGACTTGCCCCCCCCCCAAATGGTCAAGTAGAAAGCAAAATAGTCGGGGGATTGCGCTTGCCGTTGCCTTCAATGACCTTTTTTTTTTGCTTTTTTGTTTAATCTGCATTGGACGCCCCCTCCCCCAAAGAAAAATACTGGCTACGCCCTTGAAGAAGTTTAATACTTTAAGATCTTTATAATAAACTCTGTATGTATTGTTAAAATATAAAGGAAAACCATATACATACAAACATGTATAAAACTTAAAAAATAATTTGGGGGGGGAGGTGATCGCCCCCCCCCTGGCAACGCCCTTGAACTTCTTACTTTTCTGCAAGAATTCTTCCCCCTGAAGAAAAATGTATGCTTTGTTGATGTTTATTTATTATTTCATGTAAATAATAAATTTCGAAGCAAAATACGAAATCATTCGTCTATTTTATTCATAACAAAACATCAGGGGTTCAGTAAAATATTTAGATATTTCCCTTTGTTTTTAGCTATCGTTCTGGTTTTTCTCTTAACGCTCTTTGATTCCCTAAGCTTAACGATATATTTTATTGTATTTGTTGATAATACTCGTTGCCCTGGAAATATTTGTCGATATTCGTTCTCAACTCTGTGTTTCATTATCTGAATAAATATGAGAATTATTTCGTATTTTGCTTCATGCCAAAATATTATAATAAATTTCGAAGCAAGTATTAAACTTAATAAATATCAGAATAACACAAGAGTATCTATATACATAATATCTACATATTTATAAAATGTATTGCATTTTGCCATTTACTATTATAATACTTATTATAGTAATAATGATATTATAAATCAGTAGCATAATACATATATGTATTTATATGTTTCAATCTAAAGGCTGATAAACCAATATTGTTATTAAATTTTAAATACGAATAATTTCTTCAACTGTTGATATAAATGGCAATGAATTATAACATTTTTGAAATCAGAGAGAAGAGTTCTTCAAGAAAGCAAAAAGTATTAAGGGTGGTATTAAAATGATATTTTGTTTTATGACTTTGGTCATTAAGGCAATTGTTAATTTTGATAAATGTAAAAGATAATACAGAAAAATGACTAAAGCATTTATATCATATATGTATATTTATTTCTATAATATAACCTGTATGTAGGTATCATAATGTAAACAAAAAATCCTGTACATACATACATATGTACCTTGCTGACTTATTATACTTTAAACAATTTCGAAATGAACATAGATATACGTTTGTATATGAAGTAATAACGTCTTTTGTGCAAATTAAGGCAACAATGGAGGTAACCAGTGCCATAATAATGATCGGAAACTATAATAAAAAGAGAATATACGACAGAAAAAATTAATCCGTCTTTGAGCAATGTAACTCGATTTTAATTAAACCTATTATAATGGTTCAAACCGGGGTAAAAGGCATAGTTGGAAGTTTTATGTTGTTGATTCATCATGATATGCCAAATTATCCCTTCGGTACTATTAGGAACTCAGAACCTTTCGAACGTATAGAAAATTAACAACTTTTATTTTTACGTCTCAATATTTTGAACTACGTAAATATATGAAAATCAGTAATGAAATTAGTATACCAGTGTAATACAAAAAAATGGAGATACATTTTTTTTAACTAAAATGCTTTAGTTAAATTTTACTTAAAAATACAATTAGTTACATGTATTTTTTTTCTAGAAGTTTTTCTAGTTTTAAGTTTTCTAGTTATTCTAGAAGATTTTCCGCACTAATAGTAACCTTTCAGTTTACCAGTATTCTAAAATATGATCTGGTTTATTTCAACGGGAAATTACGTTGGAAAATAACTAAAACAGTGGGAATATTCCAGAAAATTCTAACGTAAAAATACACAACGTTCGTCAAAAATATTTTGGTAGTGCAAATAAAAATGTAAATGGTAACAAATTAATTCATAGGGTTTCCTCATTTATTGGTATAACGCAGATGGCTTGATGCCATTCAATGATGAACTTGGAGAAATGGAATGCACCACAGATGTGTACGCATCATACGTGTAATACACGAAAGCAAACTTTGTATTTAAGCACTCCTTCAGTTTACAAATAACATTGTTAAATAAAGTTTCTTACAAAAATAAAGTGTAATGGCTCTTCACTCTGATGAAGGAATTTTTAGATTATTCAATTTATGGAACACCCTATACAACACATTTGAGTACTGCTCATGGTATTTCAGAATAAGCAAAATTTTGTGTCAGGAATGGTGTTTTTTTTTTTTTAAATGAACAAGAAAGTTTAAAAGAGTGCAGACCCCATCTGGGGACGCACGATATAAGCCCGACTAAAATTGATTTGTAACATGTCTGATAGTCCCTTTGTCAGATAAATTTATGTACCTAGTACATGATTATCTCTGCTAAATGGGAAGGCAAGTAGTAATATTGGGATAAATCACAGCAAACATGGGTCCAAAGTGCTCACGATGAGCGTTTTTATATATTTTTTCTCCAAACTGCTCAAGGCGATTATGCTAGGACTTGGTAGGCATACTGTACTGGTTAAAATCTTGAAACTGTATTTGCCAAATCGCGATCAGGTGACAGATGATGTAACCGTATACTATATTCTTCAAGAGCAGTTTGGCGCACCGTCTAACAGGTATCCACGTGCTCGGTTAAAAAGGCAGGTTAGTGTGGTTCTTTAAAGTATTTAAACCGTTTATTTTAGTTTTGTGTTTTTGACTGAAAAACAAAATGAAGAAAGGTAAGTCAAAATATCTATTTAGAATTTTGATGAAATTTTTTGTTGTTTTTTTTCTAGTCATCGTGAACCTATCAGGTTTTATAGAAGAACAGTTACAACAGTTACTATTAGAAAGCGATGAGGAGGCATCTATTTCCCGAGGATGAGTAGACGATAAATCTCAAAATGTGATCACAACCTTCGACTTCTAAAACCTCCACTTCCACACTGCCTGCCAGTGATGGGGAGTGAGTCAAGTCATGGAGAGGACAATGTTATCTTCAATAATTTTATATTTTACCACTTTATAGCGAT